>JAJONR010005671.1:0-42145 GCA_029582245.1 Solanum etuberosum | reverse complement strand
TACAAGATTCATACAAATGCTAGCCGTCCCAACCTTATCTTAAAAAGGTATTCGAATTTCGAATTTGGAATTGGTCCCGATCCCCCCCCCCCCCCCTCATTTTCCAACCTTAAATCTCCTCTATTTCAAGCTCCTTCTTTTTCAAAGTTTAAGGTTGGAGACAATGAAAGGAAAAACACAAGAAAGAATTAAAAATTCAAAAAAAGAATAGATAGGAAAGCAGAAGTAGATTTTAGGGCAATAATTCTTATATAACTAAAGTTCAAGCTTTCATCGGAATTCTTTGTTGCTGGTGGTAGAAAGCTCTGCTTGGCTCGAATTCTTAGTTCCCTGCTTCAAAGGAGGTATAGTTTCTTTACCTTTAGCTTTACTCTGTTTATTTTTGAAATTTAGAACGTTAGAAGCTGTTAAGTGAAATGGTGAAGTGATATTCTTAAATCAGTTCTCGATTGAAGCGACTTAACCTTGTTCTGAAAGCTAGCTGAATCTCTATCTTGTTTCGTTTGAGTTGTTTGACGTTCGTTTGATTTCAAGTATGAATACATCAGTTATACATTTGTGTTTTCTTTACTATTCATCCATGACTTTAGGTTGTTTTTCCTTTCTGTTCATGATTCCTTGGCTTAGACTCTCATTGTATTAGCCCAATATTGTAGAATTCATATCTGTTCTTGTGTAGCTTGAGTGTTATTTAGGTCCTGTTTGGTTTCGACCCATGACAATATGATTATTGCTTATCGTAATCTAGAGTCTTTATTGTGATTTACATCTTTAACATCAAAGTTTCCAGCTCCTCTTTAGTAAATGATATGTTCGTTTCCTGTGATGCCTTGTCTCTGTTCTTGTTATTTGTCCGAAATATTTGATTTCCTGATTGCTGGCTTCCTTTTGTATGCGCTTTATCTAGCGTAGCATTGACATTTCCGAACCTCTTTAAATAGTTTTTTGTTGTTCTTTTCTAGGTTAAATGCTCCGTAAAAATTGAGTTCTTCCTCGCTAATGCCTCTCCTTATTTCAAAATATAGCTACTGCCTAGCAATCATGTTTATAACCTGTGTGAATAATTCTACTATTTCAATCTAGTTCGGATTTTTGACATACTTATTTTAGCCTTTTATGCCCTTGTGTGTTTTTAGCTTGCTACTTGCCTTTATTCGAATACTATATCCATAAGCATATCCTTACTTTGGGGTTGCCTGTTGCTTCCAGTGTATATCAACCTTTTAGAAAACAATTATTTCTCCCTTATCATGTGTTACTGCCTCAATAAGACGCCACCATCCTCCTGTTAGTGTTTATTTATTTCATTGAGTTTAATATGTTTTTGTTCCTTTTTCTATGTTATTAACAATTAATGCAGTAGTACTCTCACATTCCTCTTTATTAATTGTTAACCACTAAGTGTGTTTCTCCAAGTAGAATCTGGTTTTTCTTTCTTTTATGCTTGTTACATGAAATATGTTGGATACAAAGTGTTGCATCTTATTATTCGGTGTTAGGTCCTTCGTATTATTATCATGAGTATAGGTTGAATTTCTATTCAAGGCTATGCCTGTTTGCTTTGGTATCATTGACTCTTCTAAATTATACCCAAGATTCCATGATGAGCTATTAATTCGTATATTTTATTTTATTTATGCATGAACTCTCTTAGATTGAGTCATTTGGACTTCACATGTTCTCCTTTGCACCTCTTATTGGGCCATGGAGGCCCAATTTATCTTTTGTTGAGTCAGCCATCAACAAAAATTGAAGAGAAGGGCTGGAAAATTGAAATTACAGATCCTGAGAGTCAGAAAATGGGCTGATATTCAAGAATATACAGCGATACACAATAAGTGTATACGCTGTATATGGTGGCAAAAATGGGTCAAAATGCCCATCAAAATTTCCAGTTATTGTATTGTATTGTAATTGGGGCCTTTTATTTTTTTGTATTATTTGTTAGTTATTAGGACAGGTACAAATGGGCCAAGGGCCTCAAAGCTAAAATTAGGCCCAAGTACTGGCCCAGGTGGACAGAATACCAGACTTGGGCCCATATCTCTCTCCCTTTATTACCTCTGTTTTATATTTATTTAATTGCCATTATTTGCTAGTTAAATTTTAAGGTTTTCAAAATTCAACTCCCCAAAAGATAACAATTTTGAAATACATACTTGTATTTTTTCTAAAGATTAAATAAGTACTCTTATTTTGTTACTTAAATTACTTTAAAATATTTTACTTAGTAATATCCTTATAATATTTCCCTTTTCCCCTCTAAAATGATTCTAAGTCTTAAGTTGGTTATTTCTTAATCATTTATACGCCTATTTTCTTAAAATAATTAGTCTAATAGTTAATTACCAGATAACCGCGAGTTAGCAGATGTTTTAGGTGCCTTTAAACCTTTCTAAAACATTACTAAGAACCCCGAACCCTTAATATTATTTTCATCATATTTTCTGTTTTACTCTTTTGAAAAAATTCGTTTTCTTAATTTTACTTTAAAAATTAAGTAGCGACTCTAAAACTGTCGTTTCTTTTTTTAAATAAAACAGGGTCCCCGTGTCTATCATCTCAGATAGAGGTCCTCAGTTTACCTCTCCCCCGTAGGATATAAGTCCCCTCCGTGGGCATCAGATTTAGTGATCACACCAGGCATGCCTTTTTACCCCTAGCAAGGTATATTAGGTCCTCTCGATGGGGTGTATACATCAGACTCCACGTTTAGCTCACGTGGTTTTATGTCGGTTAATAGTAGCTCCCAAAGTCAGAATCTTAGTGCATTTGACCAGGTTTTCAGTATATACTTCAGTATTCAGCTTAGCATGTCATGTTGATGATTAGCACTTAGTCATTGCATTCAGTTATCTTTTCAGTATTTACATACTTACTCAGTTTATAGTATTGCTCAATTATTCCTTGTTTCAGCTTATATATATTTATTCAGCTTAGTATCTATATCTTGCATGCTCAGTGCATTCAAAGTACTGACGCATACTCTACGCTACATCCTTTTATGATGTAGGTTCATGTAATAAGCATTCAGACCGCACGTAGATCGATTCTCGATCCGCATTCAGCAACTTCAGTGGTGAGTCCTCATACTTCGAGGACAATATACATGCTTTCATTTCAGTCTCTACATTTCAGTTTCAGTTTTGTTAGAATTAGCTGGGTGTCATGTCCCAGCAACTCAACTCAGTTAGAGGCTTTTCAGACATAGTAGTAGAATCAACTTGGATTGTTGTGTTTATCTTTCAGCTATTGTTAAACTCTTAGTATGTTTTATATATTCAGATTAGTTAGGTTGTTCCCCATTTCAGATAGCCGCTGTTTAAGCTTCCGCATAGTATCTGTTTTATTTAGTATCTCTCAGTATGCTTATGATATGCCAGACACATGATTAGCTTGGGGTCACTCGTGATCCTAGGTCCCATGTTACGTCAAGGGGTAGCCTCAGGGCGTGACACTAAGCCTCAAGGAGGAAATGGTGGTGGATCTTCATTGTCTACTTGTGCTATGTATGGAAGGAAGCATGAGGGTAAGTGTTTAGACGACATGGATGGTTGCTATGGTTGTGGTAAGAGTGGCCATACCATAAGGTATTGTCCAATACTTACGGCTAAGGGAATAGAAGGTAGGCAAGCTCCACCTAGTGGTTCGGGTCCAAGTGCTCCCAAGCAAAACAGATTCTATGCACTCCAGACTCGCGAAAAGAAAGAGGGTTCTCCCGATGTGGTTACCAGTATGTTGAAAGTCTTTCACCTTGATGTTTATGCTTTGCTAGATCTCGGTGCCACCTTGTCTTTTGTGACGCCATATGTGGCTATGAGGTTTGATATTCTTCCAGATGTGTTGTTAGATCAGTTTTCTGTCTCTACTCCTATCAATGAATCTATTGTGGCTAAGAGAGTCTATAGAAATTGTCCCGTTTCCTTATCCCATAGAGTCACTCGTGTTGATCTTGTACAACTAGATATGCTAGATATTGATGTCATTCTTTGTAT
This sequence comes from Solanum etuberosum, assembly GCA_029582245.1. Taxonomy (NCBI): domain Eukaryota; kingdom Viridiplantae; phylum Streptophyta; class Magnoliopsida; order Solanales; family Solanaceae; genus Solanum; species Solanum etuberosum. Next base: position 38,150 of record JAJONR010005671.1, on the reverse strand, counting down.
GGATTAATTGCATTCTTGTTATGCTTCTATTGATTGTAGGAACAAAGTGGTCATGTTTCAGTTTCCAAATGAGCCTATCCTAGAGTAGAAAGGGGGAAATTCTATGACGAAAGGTCAGTTTGTTTCTTGTCTTAAAGCTAGAAAGATGATTTCTAAGGGTTGCTTTTACCATCTAGTTAGGGTGAGGGATATAGATTCTGAAACCCCTACTTCTGAGTCGGTCCCCATTGTAAATGAGTTTTTGAAAGTGTTTTGAGATGATCTACCCAGTATCCCCCCCGAAAGGGAAATAGAATTCAGTATTGACCTTCTCCCAGATACGCAACCTATCTCTATTCCTCCTTACCGAATGGCTCAGGCAAAACTTAAGGAATTGAAAGAGCAATTGAAGGATTTGTTGGATAAGGGTTTCATCCGATCGAGTATCTCTCCATGGGGTGCTCCAGTTTTGTTTGTTCGAAAGAAGAATGGTTCACTTCATATGTGTATTGACTATCGATAGTTGAACTAGGTTACCCTTAAGAATAAGTATCCTCTCCCTAGGATAGATGGTTTGTTTGACCAACTATAAGGAGCAAGTTACTTCTCTAAGATTGACCTCCGGTCAAGTTATCACCAATTGAGGGTGAAGGAAGATGTTATTCTGAAAGTGACTTTTCAAACTCGGTAGTGTCAGTATTAGTTTTTGGTGATGTCTTTTGGCTTGACTAATGCCCCGACAGCTGTTTTATGGATTTGATGAATAGGGTGTTTATGCAATACCTTTACATGTTTGTGATTGTGTTTATTGATGATATATTGATCTATTCAAGGAGTGAAGATGAGCATACTAATCATTTGAGGATTGTGTTGCTAGTCCTCAAGGACCACAACTCTTTGCGAAGTTTAGTAAATGTGAGTTTTATTTGAAATCCGTGGCTTTTCTTGGTCACATTGTTTCCGAAAAGGTTATTGAGGTAGATCCTAAGAAGATAAATGTAGTGAAGAGTTGGCCTAGACCTCTATCCCCTTCAGATATTAGAAGCTTCTTGGGTTTAGCCGGTTACAATAGAAGGTTTGTGGAAGGGTTTTTGTCGATTTCCTCTCCATTGACGACATTCACCCAAAAGAAAGCCAAATTCACATGGTCGGAAGCTTGTGAAAGGAGTTTTCAGGATTTGAAGGATAGACTTATTTCCGCTCCGGTGTTGACTTTATTAGAAGGAACTGATGGGCTTTTTTTTATTGTGATGCTTTGAGAATTGGGTTAGGATGTGTCCTCATGAAAAATGGGAAAATCATTGCCTATGCCTCAAAACAACTTAAGGTGCACGAAAAGAACTGTCCTACCCATGATCTAGAACTAGCGGCGGTTGTGTTTGCTTTGAAAAATTGGATGCATTACGTATATGGTGTTCATATCGATGTCTTTACCAATAAAAGAGTTTACAATATGTGTTTAATTAGAAGGATCTAAATCTTCACCAAAGAAGGTGGCTTGAGTTACTAAAGGACTATGACATGAGTGTTCTCTACCACTCCGACATGGCAAATGTGGTGGCAGATGCTCTTAGTCGATTGTCAATGCGTAGTGTTTCTCACATAGAGGATAGTAAGAAAGAATTGGTTCGAGATGTTCATAGATTGGATCGAATGGGTGTTCGATTAGTAGACTCTACCAAGGGTGGTGTTATGGTTCAAAATGGTTCAGAATCATCTTTTGTGGCAGATGTGAAAGCCAAGCAAGGTCTTGATCGGACTTTGGTTGAATAAAAGGAAGCAATGCTTAAAAAGTCCGTAGAGGCTTTATCCCAAGGGGAAGATGGTGTGCTTCGTTATCAAGGTCGTTTGTGTGTTCCCAATGTAGATGACTTGAGATATCAGATCTAACAAAAGCCCATAGTTCTTGGTATATCATTCAACTAGGAGCCACTAAGATGTACCGTGATTTGTGAGAGGTCTATTGTTGGAATGAGATGAAGAAGGATATTGCGGAATTTATGGCGAACTATCCCAATTGTCAACAAGTAAAAGTTGAGCATCAGAAATCGAGAGACTTGTCCCAAGATATATTCCTACTTGGAAGTGGGAAGATAATATGGACTTCATTGTTGGTTTACCTCGCACCAGGTGACAACATGATTCGATTTGGGTTATAGTAGATCGAATTACGAAATCAGCTCATTTCATTCCTGTCAAAGTTTCTTATTCGGTAGAGAACTATTCTAAGTTGTATTTGAGAGAAATGGTTAGGTTGCATGGAGTTCCCTTGTCCATTATCTCCAATCGTGGTACCCAACTCACTTCTCAGTTTTGGAAGTCTTTCTAAAAAGGTCTTGGTACTCGTGTTAATCTTAGCACAGACTTTCATCCACAAATCGATGTGAAAGAAGAGCGTACTATCGAAACTTTAGAAGACATGATGAGAGCGTGTGTAATTGACTTCAAGGGTAATTGGGATGATCACTTGCTTTTGATTGAATTTGCATATAATAATAGCTATCACTCAAGTGTTGGTATGGCTCCATTTGAGGCGCTATATGGTAGGAGGTGTAGATCTCCCATAGGTTGGTTTGAAGTTGGTGAAGTTGCTTTGATAGGTCTCGAGTTGGTATATGAAGCTATGGAGAAGGTTTGACTTATTAGAGAAAGGTTGAGAACGACTCAAAGTCGACAAAATTCCTATGCCGATGTTAGAAGGAGAGATCTTGAGTTTGATGTAAATGATTGGGTCTACTTGAAAATCTCACTCATGAAAGGTGTAATGAGGTTTGGAAAGAAAGGGAAGCTTAGTCCCCGTTATGTGGGCCCATATCAGATTTTGAGGCTTGTTGGTAAGGTTGCTTATGAACTTGAATTGCCCAATGACTTGTTATCAGTGCATCCAGTTTTCCATGTCTCTTTGTTGAAGAAATGTGTGGGTGATCTGACATCCATAGTTCCATTAGAGATTCTAGGCATAAAAGATAGCCTTTCTTATGAAGAAGTTCCAGTAGAAATTTTGGACCGGTAAGTTTGGAAGTTGAGAAATAAAAAAGTTACTTTCGTAAAGGTTCTTTGGAGGAATCAGTTAGTTGAGGGTGCTATTTGGGAGTCCGAGGCCGATATGATGTCCCGTTATCCTCATCTCTTTTCCTCTGTCCCTACTCTAGCTTGAGATATTTAGTTCCTCATGGTTTACTCCTTTGGTGTCACGTGTCTCAGATATTCCCATGATTTCCTCATTTATGCATGTTCATGAAAAATCTTAATTTTGAGAAAAATGAGTTAGTTGATTGATTTCTTCATGTTTAATGTGCATTTGAGTATGAGTTGCATATAGACCATATGATTTGATGTTTTGAACATGCTTTAGCTTAAAATTGATGTTTCAACCTCGAATATGTGCATTTATGTGATTTCATGCATGTTAGGCTGTTAGGTTTGAGTTCCTACCCTCCGTTTGATGTCTTGAATTTCATTCGAGGACGAACATTTCCAAGGGGGAGATATTGTAACACCTTGGATTCAAAAAGGGAAAAAATTTCAGTTTTTGCAGAATCTGGTGCCAACACCGACGGAACCACCGACGATCTGTGGTTTGGCATACTGTCCGTAGGTGGGGGATGTGGTTAGCCAGTCCAGTTTTCCAAAAGGGTCAAAGTTCCAGTACTTTTATACGGTTCACCAGGATGGCTTCGTCCTATCCACGAGTTGCATGTAGGTCTCGTAGGTGAGTCCCAGATTTAGAGAAATTCTAGGGTCAAAAGTCGAGACCCACGGCTGAGACCCACAGCCCGTCGAGGTACCCACGGATCGCACATGGGTTTCGTCAGTCGAAGCTCTAGGGAATTAGTCTCTGAAACCAATTAAGGTCGACCAGGACGATCCGTAGGTGAACCCACGGACCGTAGGTCCCTACCGTCGATGGTGTCGACAGTTATTTTAAGATTGGCTTTTGAGTCTCTTCCTAATTATTCTAGCCTAATGCTACATCATTTTACCCATTACCCAAAGCCCTATATTAAGCTTTTTACCCCCAAAATCACCAATTCAATTCATTCTCTCAAATTTACCAAAAAGAAGAGCAAGTTCATCTTCCCCAAAATATTTCTCTCTCTGAAAGAAGAAGAAGGAGTCAACCTAGGGTTCAAGATCAAGTCTCCAATTCATCAAATTGCTTAAGGTCTTTGAGTGCTAAGGTATGGTAGTCTTCATCTATGGATCCCTTTCCTCCATAGAGTTCTTAAATTCCTCAATTTTGAAGTTAGCAATTCCCAATGGAAGTTAGGATTTTCTTCTATGTTATGGGTTCCTTTCATTATTGATTTATTTGATTGTCATATGAAGTATTAAGCATGAATTGAAATAATTCAATGATTTTAAGATGAATCCCCATGAACCCATGTATACACCCATGTTTTCTAAGCTATGATGATAATGTGGGCTTTTAAACATGAAAGAAGTAGTTTATGAAGATATGCATGTTCTTTATCAAAGTGATGAAAATTATTTAAGATGCTTTGAGAGTAAAGCTTATATGTTGGTGATTGTTGTTTTGAAAGGATTTTTCACATAATACTCAATACATGCATGTGAAAGGATTTTTCTCACATAAGGATTCTTACGAGTTGAAAGGTTTTCTCAACTAACTTAGAATCAAGGTTAGGAGCTATTCTAAAGAAAGTTAGCTTGGATTGGCTATTTGAAGTGCCTTTCATGAATGATAAGTCAAGTAAAGAATTATGACTACTCTGTGGGATTTATGCTTAGCATCGAGAGGGTATTGAAAAGAAAGCTTTCGCGTAGCTAGAGGTCGGATTTCTAGTAGCAATCTTCTTATCCCATACCTATGTGCCACCATAGGAAGATTGTCTAAGATAGACATTAGCTAGTGGATCCACGTAAGCTAGAAGTTATGGTTCTTACCTTGGCAAGTAAGGACACCCATTTTCGGTGTGGGGTAGACACCATATTCCATGTTATAACTTACATGGTCTCTATGTCGGTTAAGGCTAATTTCCACACTAATGATGAACTAAGGTTACTTAAAAAGTATTTCCCAAGTGTTCAAAAGAAAAGTTTTACTTGCATTTGACCATGCCTATTATTATGTTTTCTGACCCTATTCTTATGGTTTCAACTTGGTCTTTGCATGAGCATGAAAAGGTCATTTTTAGCATGATTTATATCTCTATGCATTGCTATCATACTTGGTACATATTTCTACGAACACATACTCTTGCCTACATTGTTTTCTCCAATATAGGGTCCGACGTTACATGTTCTCATTCCCATGGCTAGGAGTCACCTTGATCGTACTTTGTAGTGGCAAGTCCTCATGTTTCGAGGACCGAACCTTTTATCGCTTTCAATTTTACTTTCAAATATTGTACGTGATGTCAGGTTTACGTCCCGGTCACTCTAGATGTAATAGATGGATATTGATATTATGTAGACTTCCGCTTTATTTTATAAACTCTTACGATATGAAATGTTGTTTTAACTCTCTTCATTTTCTATTATCTTGTTCATGCAAGCTAAGTGGCTTGTGTAAGGCCTCTCAGGGTCCTATACACCATGTTACTCCTAGGGTGTACCTTGGGTCGTGACAATACTAATGATTTGTAGCTATGAATGCAATTGGACAAGATATGAACTGAACCTTGAAAGAATGGCCAAAAATGCAAAAAAAAAGTGCAAAATGAAGTTGATCACCTAGCATGAAGGGCGGATCGCTGACTGAGCATGACCTCACCCAAACTGACAGTGCATAGCATTTTTTCTACCAAAGAGAGTCGGCGAACTCTAGTAGAAAAGGCGATGCACCGAATGAGAAAGGCGGACCTGATATAAATCACCCAAAGTGACAGTGTGCATGGCAATGACTTAATGCTCGAACGACAAACTATGGTGGTATTCAACGACTCAATTCGTTTTTTTTTCTCTCCACCTGGACCAACCCACCGACTCGGCTTCTTATCTTCTTTCTTATTTCAATGATATTATTATTTTGATTATTATTATTTCAAAGATAAGAATATGAAGTCAAAATTGTATGCAATGACTTAATGCTCGAACGACAAACTATGGTGGTATTCAACGACTCGCCAAATGAGAAAGGTTGACTCAACTGAGTTTGCCAACTGAGGTTTAAACACTTGAAGCCTAGAGCATCGCAAGGCGAGCTGAGGAGCAAAGGGTAATTCGCCGAGTAAGTTTGGCGAGCCCGACTAATGTCACCAAGTTGGTTGCGAAGTGGAATTTGGGCAAAATTTTGGGAAAATATTAAAATAGTCCAAAGCATAGAGTTTTGAGGGAGTTTGGTTAGAGAGTTGAACTACTAAGTTTAGGAGAAAGTTTGGAGTGAGAACACTTTACTTTTTAGAACACTTTTTCTAGTCTTCTTGGGGTTTTACAATTTGAAGCTTGAATTTGATAATTTGAATATAATCCAAAGTGGGTTTACTCTTGATTTCTTGATTTCTTGATTTCATTAGTGGGTATTGTGCTATTCTCTGTTTTGTTGCTGTTCATGCCTGAATTTGGTCTAATTATCATGGGGTTAACTTAGGGGTTAAGGTTGCAAACTTAATTCCTACTTCCGATCTCTGATTAATGCTCGAAAGAGATTAGTTGGAGTGGGTAAGTAGTTCAATACTAGGAATTTAGGTTTGATGTCCTTGACAAGCTTCAAAGAGAGGTTATGGGTCAAATCAAATTGCCCTATTCTTGAAAGAGGGAATAGAACAAGGTAATGGATTTTTTAGAATTGACATTAAATGAGACCGAAAGGAGATTTTAGGAATAGATGCTTTGAGATCGAAAGATGATTAGAATTATTGAAGATAACTTAGCTTATTCATATATGTACATCACTATAGAGTAGCATAATCACTCCTATGTGACATTGATATCCAATCCGCGCACCCTAGATTGCTTGTTAACTCTTGTTATCACTCGAATTTTAGTTTAATTGCGATAATTGACAACAAAAGCTTTATATTAAGTTGGTGGTACCATCCACAAAATTTTTCTTATTATTCCAAATGAGCTAATTTAAATCCAAATCTCTCGATAAATAACTTTCCACGATATACCATTTCCTTTGGGATTCAACCTCGACTCCTCGTTGGGTTTTTTTACTAACTACGATCACTCACTCTTTTAGTTGGTTTTGGAGGGTGATTTGAGCGTTATAAAAAATGGCGTCACTACCGGGGAATGGTGGTTGAGAATTCTAATTGATAAATTAGATCTTTAATTTGGTTTATTTGTAGTAGACTTGTTGTTTTGTACTGTTGTTGGCTGATTTGCATGTTGACAAAATGAGTGACCATGGGAGTGACAATTATAGTCACTATGATCAAAATGACAATATGTGTGACTTAAATGACATTCTCATTAATGTAATTCAAACCATAGTGATAACACTCAAATAACCCTCCAAAACCAATTAACAGAGTCGGGGTGGAATCCCACAGGAGATGGTCTAAGGTTAAGAATTCTTTATCGAGAGATTTGGATTATAAATTAGCTCATTTGTATTAGTAAAAATAATTGGGTGGATGGTACCACCAACTCAATATAAAGCTTTTGTTGTCAATTATCGCAATTAAACTAAAATTTGAACGAAATCAAGAGTTAACAAGCAATCTAGGGGTGCGGGGATTGCATATCAATGTCATATAGGAGTAAATGTGTTGCTCTATAGTAATGTGCATACACGAATAAGCTAAGTCATCTTCAATGACGCTTATAATCTTTCGATCTAAAAGCATCTATGCCTAGAATCTCCTTTCGATCTCATCTAATACCAATTCTAAATAACCCATTACCTTACTCTATTTCCTCTTTCAAGAATAGGGCAATTAGATCCAACCCATAACCTCTCTTTCAAGGAAGTCATGGACATCAAACATAAATTGCTAGTATTGAAATAATTACCCACTCAAAACAATCTCTTTCGAGCATCAACCAGAGATCAAAAGTAGGAATTAAGTTTGCAGCCTTAATCCTTAAGTGAACCCAGTTATATAAAGACCAAATTCATGAATGAACAACAACGAAATAGAGCATAGCACAATACCTACTACATTAGATTAACACCCAACCCCATTAGAGCACCACCAGATCTTGGGGTTTTAGCCACCCATCACAAAAAGTAAAGAAAGTATACCTTCCATGAAAGTAGTCATGAGTAACTTGAAACCAAGCAATTAAGAGTAAACCCACTTTGGATTTAACATCAAATTATGAAATTCAAGATTCATATTGTAAAACCCTAAGAACACTAGAAAAAGTAGTCTAAAAAGCAATGTGTTCTCACTCAAAAATTTCTCCTAAACTCAGTAGTTCAACTCTCTAATTGAAGTCTCTCAAAACTCTATCATTTAGGCTATTTATATTTTCCAAAAATTTAGCCCAAAAATACACTTCGAAACCAACTAGGCGACATTATTCGGGCTCACTTAACTCTCTTGAGTTCACCAGCTCGCCTTTGTGATGCTCTAGGCTTCAGGTGTTTGAACTTTATTTGTTGAACTCGATTGAGTCAGCCTTTCTTATTCGGCGTATCACCAACTATCACCTTAATTCACTGTTTGAGCATTAAATCTTTGCCTTGCACACTGTCAGATTGGGAGAAGTGTAGCTAAATCGGCGATCCGCCGTTCATGCTAGGTGATCAACAATGTTCATTTTGCACTTCTTTTGAATTTTTGGCCATTCATTCAAGCTTTAGTCCATGCCTTGTCCAATTGCCTTCATAGCTGTAAATGATCAATTTTTTATTAGAAAAGAACAAACTTAGGCCTTGTGGACACCTATTGTTGAGCTAAATGGACCTTAAATGAGTGAAAATCTGCAACTCATCAACACCCCCAACTTAAAATTTTGCTTGTCTTCAATTAAATTAAGAACACCATAAGCTCAATAAGGTTGTCTACAACAATACTCAAAGAGAGTTAACATGCAAGCGCCATGGCAAGACTACTCTCAATAGTATGTTACCCTAAATCATGATCAAAAAGCTTCAAATGATGATTAGCTAGTCTCAACACAAGCTCAAGCTCACTTTAGCTTCTTGCCTAATGCAAGAACATGTTTCAACAAATGCATTCAAGTACCCTCACATCAATACTGTTTCCATGCTCTCACAAAGAAAATCAACAAAGGTAATAGGAATCAATGCAACTTTCACTCTCTCAAAAGAGAAATACATGAAAGCTTTGTCCTATAGGTTTACCCATATTTTCTAATCATCACACAATCTAGTTCATGAAAGATCTCAAGGGTCTTTCAGACTTTTAATGGGGCTAAGGGTTAAGGCATGATTGATTTGTATGAGTGACTTTACCTTTTTAAAGCATTGTTTCAGTCATCATCACCTCTTCTAAAGTTCTGTTCCTTCTTTTTTCATTTGAGGACTCAAATCTAGACTTTCCACTCAATTTATTTGGAACTTCCCTTTATTTTATTCACTTCTCTTTTTTATTTTCATTTTCTCAAGCTATTCCCATCAAATTGATGACAAATACACAAACATTTTTTTTATAAGGAGGGGTTCCTTCTTTTTTGTAGAACATTCAGATTTTAGTCTCATTTCTTCTTTCTTTTTCCTTCACTTGGCTCTCATTAATCCCTCCTTTCCACACCTCCAACTTAGGCTTTTGGCCTAAGTTGTCTATTGAAACATCACAATGCTTCGAAAAGGAATTTAGGTGAGAATGTAGGGATAATTTATTTCAAGAAGTCTTCTTTTGGTTGACAACAAACAGATTAGTCTCAAATGGTGCTAAAATTGTTTTACACCCTTAAAAGGTAGTCACAAATGGTTTATTAATAATTTGGCTCCCTCATTGCATTTTTTCTGAAGATCATGTCTCGCATTCAGCAAGATTCACACTATTAGACAACCATGACAAATTCTAGGACTCCGCATTTACCACACATGACACTTCAAAATACACTCATTTAGCACATCTTGAATAGATCAAAAGTGTGCATGCGATGTTCATTGCAAGGCTCACATCAAAACGCAGCTAGTCAACAAAAAGATTCAAAGGGATCATTCAAAAGTGTAACCACATCAATTTCAATCTCGCTATACCAACTCTACGAATCATGCTCATCATGAGTACTATTTAAGATATCAATATTGAACAAAATCGATTCTCAATTTTTTATCAATGAAAACATCAAGCATTTCACAATTTGAACTCATGGGGGTTGCAATCATCAAGAGAGAACGGCGATTGAATTAAAGATAAACAATTTCCCTAAAGAGAAGCACTCTAATATAAACAAAAAATTAACTACAAAATTTCAAAATATGAAATAGCAAAATACAAGCAAAAAGGGGAATAGTGGCACGAAGGCCCTCACCCCACAAAAAACAAAAGGCAGTGTCCTTAATGCTAAGTAACTAAAATACATGGAGGCTAAGATATAGGAACCCCCTGATAGGCTATGCCTCTGGAGCACTTACCCTCCAAAACCAATTAAAAGAGTGAGCGATCGTAGTCAGTAAAAACTCAACGTAGTGTCATGGTCGAATCCCGTAGAGAATGATCTAAGGTTATGAATTATTTATCTAGAGATTTGAATTTAAAATTAGCTCATTTGTATTAGTAAAAACAATTGGGTTGATGGTACCACCAACTCAATATAATTTTTTTTTGTCAATTATCGCAATTAAACTAAAACTCAAATGAAATCAAGAGTTAACAAGCAATTTAGGGGTGCGGGGATTGAATCCCAATTTCATATAGGAGTAAATATTCTGATCTATAGTGATGAGCATGGATGAATACGCTAAGTCATCTTCAATTGCACTAATCATCTTTCGGTCTCAAAGCATCTATGCCTAGAATCTCCTTTCGGTCTCATCTACTGTCAATTCTAAAAAACCCATTACCTTACTCTATTTCCTTTTTCATGAATAAGGCAATTACATTCGACCCATAACCTCTCTTTCAAGCAAGTCAAGGACATCTAGCCTACATTGCTAGTATTGAACTAATTACCCACTCCAATTAATCTCTTTCGAGCATCAATCAGAGATCAGAAGTAGGAATTAAGTTTGAAACCTTAACCCTTAAATTAAACTCGTGATAATTAGACCAAATTCATGTATGAATAACAAAAAAACATAGCAAAACACTATACCCACTACATTAAATTAACACCCAAACCCATTAGAGCAACCCTAGATCTTGAGATTTTAGCCACCCATCACAGAAAGTAAAGAAAGCATACCTTCTATGAAAGCAGCCATGGGTAACTTGAAATCATGTAATTAAGAGAAAACCAACTTTGGATTTAACTTCAAATTATCGAATTCAAGATTCAAATTGTAAAACCCAAGAAGACTAGAAAAAGTAGTCTAAAAATCAAAGTGTTCTCCCTCAAAACTTTCTCCTGAACTCAGTAGTTCAACTCTCTAATCAAACTGTCTCAAAACTCTATCATTTAGGATATTTATATTTTCACAAAATTTAGCTCAAAAATTCACTTCGCAACCAACTCGGTGACATAAGTTGGGCTTGCCAAACTCACTCGGTGAATTGCCCTTCTCTAGATTCTGAAACCCCTTCTCTCGAGTCGGTCCCTGTTGTAAATGAGTTTCCAGAAGTATTCCCACATTATCTACCCAGTATTCCTCCCGAGCAGGAAATAGACTTCGGTATTGACCTTCTCCCAGATACACAACCTATCTCTATTCCTCCTTATCGTATGGCTCCGGCAGAACTTAAGGAGTTGAAAGAACAGTTGAAGGATTTGTTGGTTAAGGGTTTCTATCGACCGAGTAATTCTTCATAGGGTGCTCCAGTTTAGTTTGTTAGAAAGAAAGATGGGTCTCTTCGTATGTGTATTGAATATCGGGAGTTGAACAAGGTGACCATTAAGAATAAGTATCCTCTCCCAAGGACAAATGATTTGTTTGACCAACTTCAAGGAGCAAGTTATTTCTCTAAGATTGATCTCCAATCGGGTTATCACCAATTGAGGGTGAAAAATGATGACATTCCAAAAATGGCTTTTCGAACTCGGTATGGTCACTATGAGTTTCTAGTAATGTCATTTGGACTGATGAATGCTCCGGCGGCGTTTATGGACTTGATGAATAGGGTGTTTAGACAATACCTTGACATGTTCGTGATTGTATTCATTGATGATATTTTGATTTACTCAAGGAGTGAGGATGAGCATATTGATCATTTGAGAATCGTGTTGTAAGTTCTTAAGGACCAACAACTTTTTGCAAAGTTTAACAAGTGTAAATTTTTGTTAAGGTCCGTAGCTTTCCTTGGTCATATTGTTTCAAGTGAGGGTATTGAGGTGGATCCTAAGAAGACAGATGCGGTCAAGAGTTGGCCTAGACCTCTAACTCCTTCGGATATTAGAACTTTCTTGGGTTTAACCGGTTACTATAGAAGGTTTGTTAAGGGTTTCTCAACAATTGCCTCTCCTTTGACGGCTTTGACTCAAAAGAAGGCTAAGTTTGTGTGGTCCGGGGTATGTGAAAAGAGTTTCCAAGAGTTTAAAGATAGACTTACTTCCGCTCTGGTGTTGACCTTATCGGAAGGGACAGATGGTTTTGTGGTTTATTGTGATGCCTCGAGAATTGGGCTAGGGTGCGTTCTTATGCAAAATGGGAAAGTCATTGCCTATGCCTAAAGGCAACTTAAAATTCATGAGAAGAATTATCCTACTCACGACCTTGAGTTAGCGGCAGTCATATTTGCCTTAAAGATTTGGAGACACTATTTGTATGGAGTTCATGTAGATGTGTTTACCAACCACAAGAGTTTGCAATATATGTTCAATAAAAAAGATTTAAATCTTTGCAAAAGAAGCTGGCTTGAGTTGTTGAAGGATTATGACATGAGTGTTCTTTATCACCCCGGTAAAGATAATGTGGTAGCGGATACTCTTAGTCAGTTATCTATGGGTAGCGTTGCTCATATTGAAGAAGAAAAGAAAGAGTTGGTTCGAGATGTTCATAGATTGGCTCGATTAGGTGTTCGACTAGTGGACTCCACCAAAGGTGGTGCTATGGTTGAAAATGGTTCCGAATCATCTTTTATGGCGGATGTGAAAGCCAAGCAAGGTCTTGATCCAATCTTTGTAGAATTGAAAGATGCGGTGCTTAAGAAATCCGTTGAGGCTTTCTCCCAAGGGGGAGATGGTGTACTTAGATACCAAGGTCATTTGTGCATTCCGAATGTTGATGACTTGAGGGAACAAATCTTGTTGGAAGCCCATAGTTCACGGTATTCCATTCACCCGGGAGCCACCAAGATGAGCCGTGATTTACGGGAGGTCTATTGGTGGAATGGGATGAAGAAGGATATTGCGGGGTTTATGGCTAAGTGTCCAAATTTCCAACAAGTAAAGGTTGAGCATCAGAAACTGGAAGGTTTGTCCCAAGATATTAGTATTCCTACGTGGAAGTGGGAAGATTTGAATATGGACTTTATTGTTGGTTTGCCTCGCACCTGGCGACAACATGATTCGATTTGGGTGATAGTAGATCGGATGACGAAATTGGCTCATTTCCTTCCCGTCAAAGTTTTGTATTCGGCGGAGGACGATGCCAAGATGTACTTGAGAGAAATGGTAAAGTTGAATGGAGTGCCTTTGTCCATTATTTCCTATCGTGGTACCCAATTCACTTCTCTATTTTGGTAGTCATTCCAAAAGGGTCTTGGCACTAAGGTTAAGCTTAGCACGGCCTTTCATCCCCAAACCGATGGGCAAGCGGAGCGTACTATCCAAACTTTGGATGATATGTTAAGGTCTTGTGTGATTGATTTTAAAGGTAATTGGGATGACCATTTGCCAGTGATTGAGTTTGCTTACAATAATAGCTATCACGCGAGTATTGATATGGCTCCATTTGAGGCCCTATATGGTAGGAGGTGTAGATCACCCATCGGTTGGTTTGAGGTGGGTGAAGTTGCTCTAATAGGTCCCGAATTGGTACAAGAGGCCATGAAGAAAGTTCGGCTTATAAGGGAAAAGTTGAAAATGACTCAAAGTCGACAAAAGTTGTATGCCGATGTGAGAAGAAGGGACCTAGAGTTTGATGTTAACAATTGGGTATACTTGAAAATCTCACCCATGAAGGGTGTAATGAGGTTTGGTAAAAAGGGGAAGCTTAGTACCCGGTATGTAGGCCCATATAAAATTTTGAGATGTGGTTGTAAGGTTGCCTATGACTTAGATTTGCCAAGTGAGTTGGCGTCGGTGCATCCGGTCTTCCATGTCTCTATGCTTAAGAAGTGTGTTGGAGATCCGATATCCATAGTTCCCATAGAAGGGTTGGGAGTTAATGAATGTCTTTCTTATGAGGAAGTTTCGATTGAGATTCTAGACCAGCAAGTCAAGAAGTTGAGAAACAAGGAAATAGCTTCCATGAAAGTATTGTGGAGGAATCACTTACTTGAGGGTGCTACTTGGGAGGTTGAGGCCGATATGATGTCCCGATATCCTCATTTTTTTCCTTCTACTCCTATTCTAGCTTGAGGTAATGAGTTTCCTCTTGGTTTGTCCTTTTTTTTGGAGTCATATGTTTTATGTGTTTCTATGATTTCCTTATGTGATGCATGTTCATGAAAACTTGTGTTTTGAAAGAAAATGAGTTTATATGATTGATTTTCCTCATGATGTTGTGCATTGAGTATGAGTAGCCTATAGACTTCATGAGGTGAATTTATGAACATGTTTTAGCTATGCTTTTTGAGAGTGAATTGCATATAGGCTCCATGAGATTGTGTTGAGCATTCTTTTAGCTTGGAGAAGGTAGTTCCTCCTTGAACATGAGAAATGTTGAAATTTCGTGCATAATTGGGTTCTTGGATGTAGTTCCTACTTCCTTGTGATGCATTGAGTATGTTTAGCTTGGAGATGAAGTTCCTCCTTGGGTGTGTGCATTTAGATGAGTTGTATGCATGATGGGCTGCTAGTATTGAGTCGTTTCTTCTGAAAGGTGTGTAGAAATTCCATTCGAGGATGAATGTTCCCAAAGGGGAGATAATGTAACACCTCGAAATTTAGTAGTCTAAGCTAGGGGCTAAGTGTTAAGGCATGACCTAGAAAATTTGACCTTGAAACCCTCCATGGAAGTCCCCAAGAGTCGTGAAGGGCACCACGAGTCGTGGTGGTGGCCATAGACCTTAGGCAGTGTCTATCAAAACTGCTTCACCTCCCACGACCACCCCCACGCCTCGTGGTGAGGGGCGTGGTGGCTAGGCAGTGTGCTCCCCTAGGCTGCCCAAACAAGAGACACTCCCACGAGCCACTTGACGTCCCGTGAAGGCTACCACTGGCCGTTGGAGTGCTCGTGAAGATGAGTTAGTTTTTAGGGGTTAAGGCGAGGGTTTCCTAGCTACTGGATCATGGCCACGAGAGGCACCACGACTCGTGGGGTCTCACGTGAAGGGGAGGCAGAACACTGAAGGGTGAGGGTTTAAGGGTCTTTTTCGGTTTTAATTAGATTAATACTATGTCATTTTACCTAAGCCTAGGACCCCTATATAAGACATTTTAACCCCAAAACTCACCCATTCAAGTCATTATTTCCAAAACCCAAGAGAAAATCAAAGATCTTTCTCTCCAAAATATTTCTCTCTCTAGAAAGTTGAAGAAGAAGAAAGGATTCAAGCTAGGATCAAGGTCAGGCCTCAATTCCTCCATTGAAGTTAAGCTTTGGGCTTTGAGGTATGATACTTTTCATCCATGGATTCCTTCCATCCATGGAGTTCCCAAATTCCTCAATTTCAAAGATTAGAATTTCCCAATCGAGTTAGAGTTTTCTTCAATTATCATGGGTTCTCTAAATTGTTGATTTAAATGATTGAATTATGATCTCTTATGCATGAATTTATGAATTACAATGATTTAATGATGATTGCCCCCATGAACCCATGTAATCCCCATGTTTTCAAGTTGTGAATCATCTGATGTGGGATTTTGATCATCGAGGAAAAGTTTTATGAAATTAAGCTTGTATTGCAAGATTTACATGTATTTATGATGATATCCATATCTAACCCATGTTTTCTATGCATTGATGATTGAAAGTGCGTTTTTTACCTCAAGAGGTAAATTATGGACTTATGCATTTTCTTATGAGATATAAGCAAATGTTTTAAGGGTGCTTTGAGAGTAAAGTGCCAATGATGATGTTGTTGGTGTGTTGTTGAAAGGCCATACTCATAAACACATAACTAGCATGATGTGAAAGGTTTTCTCACATAGAAAGGATTCTTATGTTGAAAGGCTTTCTCACCTAATTTAATCAAAGAGTAAGAGCTATCCTAATGAACTAGCTTGGTTTGGTTGTCCATGGGGAACTTTCCATGAGTAATGAGGTCAATTAAGAAATGACTATTCCGTGGGATTTATGCTTAGCACCGAGTGGATATTTAATATGAGATGAAAGCTCTCCCGAGTAGAGGCTGGGTTTCTGAAAGCAATCTCATGAGATGGAAGCTCTCTCGAGTAGAAGCCGGGTTTCTAGTAGCAATCTCCTTATCCCTTAACTATGTTCCCCCATAGGTTAATTGGCTAGTGTATCCACTTAAGCTAGAAGTTTGAGGGTCTACCTTCGGCAAGTAGAACAAACCTTTTAGGTGTGGGAGACACTGAGGGATCATGTTATAGCTCACATGGTCTCAATGTCGGTTAAGGCTAATCCCCCACAAGTAATAATGAACTAAGGTGTTATCTTGTATTGACCATGATGTTATGACTTATGTTTTCTAACTCTTTTATATCATGTTTAGCTTGGTCAATTGCATGTCATGAAATGAAATGTCCCTTTTATCATGATTTTAAATGTTGTATGCATAGCTATCATACTTGGTACATTGTTTTGTACTAACGTATACTCTTGCCTACATTTCCCCAAATATAGGGTCCGACAGTCAGGGTCATCAGTTTCGTGGCTAGAGGTTGCTTGAGATATTTCGAGCTTTTGGTGAGTCCTCATGCTTTGAGGAAAGACTTCTATTGTTGTAGTTCCTTTTCTTGTATTTCCCAATTGAACATGATGTTTGGGCTAGGCCCAATTTCATTCTATTATATTAGATGGCTATGATAAGACAAGTGCATTAGACTTCCACTTTGCTTTTATAAAAATGATTTGGACTTGGACTATTTTACTCTAATTTTTCTATTTCTTATGTTATGAGAGCTAAGTGGCTTGTATGGAGTCCTTCGGGGTTCTATACGCCATGTTACATCTAGGGTGTACCCCTGGATCGTGACAACAACTAACTCAGTGACATTAGTCGGGCTCTCCTAACTCACTTCGCGAATCGCCCTTCGTTCACCATCTCGCCTTTGTGATGCTCTAAGCTTCAAGTGTTTGAACTTCATTTGGTGAACTCGATTGAGTAAACCTTTATTGTTTGAGGTATCCCTGAATACCACCTTAGTTCACCGTTCGAGCATTAAATCTTTTCCTTGCACACTGTCAGATTGGGAGAAGTATAGCTCATTCGGCGATCCGCCCTTTATGTTAGGTGATCAACAATGTTCATTTTGCACTTGTTTCGAATTTTTTGCCATTCTTTCAAGCTTGAGTCCATGCCTTGTCCAATTACCTTCATAGCTGCAAATCATCAATATTTGATTAGAAAAGGACAAAGTTAGGTAACGAGGACACCAATTATTGAGCCAAATGGACCTTAAATGTGTGCAAATTTACCACTCATAAACCAATGGGTAACTTGAAATTAAGCAATTAAGAGTAAACCCACTTTGGATTTAACTTCAAATTATCGAATTCAAGATTTAAATTGTAAAACCCCAAGAAGACTAGAAAAAGTGGTCTAAAAAGCAAAGTGTTGTCAATCAAAACTTTGTCCTGAACTCAGTAGTTCAACTCTGTAATCAAACTATCTCAAAACTCTATCATTCGGGCTATTTATATTTTCCCAAAATTTAGCCCAAAAATCCTCTTCACAACCAACTCAGTGACATTAATCGGGCTTGCCTAACTCACTTGGCGAATCGCCATTTGTTCACGAGCTCGCCTTTATGATGCTCTAGGCTTCAGGTGTTTGATATTTATTTGGCGAACACGATTGAGTCATCCTTTCTTGTTCAGTGCATCACAGAATACCACCTTAGTTCAGCGTTCGGGCATTAAATTTTTGCCTTGCACACTGTCAGATTTGATGAAGTTAAGCTCATCAGTGATCCGCCCTTCATGCTAGGTGATCAATAATGTTCATTTTGTACTTCTTTTGCATTTTTGGTGATTCTTTCAAGCTTTAGTCCATGCCTTGTCAAATTGCTTTCATAGTTTCGAATCATCAATATTTGACAAAGTTAGGCATTGAAGACACCAATTATTAAACCAAATTGACCTTAAATGAGTGCAAATCTACCACTCATCACCCGGAAACAATCTGAAAACCTCCTACAACCGGAAGGACGTCGTTTCACATCACCGGAATTATGATACAATTGCTCCAGGAAAAAAAAGGAATTTTAGGGGGTCTAGCTCATTAGGGATCCCCATGAGCACATTAGGAATTTCAAGTAGGTGTGTGGACCCTTTCTGTTTAACAATATCTCCCAAGAATCCATAAGGTTGAGACTATTCCCGTTCTCTCTAACGGGAGATGCTACAAGATGATTGACAGAGTTGCCAAATGTTTCGATTACTTTGTGGATGAGCTAATCGAGGTGTTCTTGGAACAATTGTTTCCACCCGTAAAGATGGTTAAACTTCGTCCTCAAATAAAAAAATTCAAAAGTCTTGGAGGTGAGCCCTTTCATGAAACAAGGCTGAGGTTCAAAAAGTTACTCTTGCAATGTCCAACGCATGGCGTTCAGGACAATTTGTTGTTGCAATACTTTTATTGGTGCCTTGATTCAGTCAATAAAAGAGTGGCTGATCAATTAGTCCATGGTGGATTCACGAGACAACCGTATGATGTAGCTGCATTGTTGTTAGATGATATGGCTAAGGTCAACCAAGCATGGCACACTAGGGAGATCCAAGCACCTCTTCTACAAGTGGGATTGAGCAAAGAAAAAGTCAAGCGGGACCATGAAAGAGATGAAAACATGGCCAAAATTATGACCCAAATTGATTTGTTGTCAGAACATGTCATGTGGTGGAACTAAGTCAGTGAATGCGGTTGGAACAAATAGTGGGCAGTGCCCGGATGATGCCAAATTTGAGGCATTATACAATGAAGAGGTTCAATACTTAGGAGATCAAGTGGTGGGGGAGGGAGGGGGTTCTCACAACAATTATCAACGTCAAGGTGGGAACAAAGGTTGGAACAATGATAGAGATAGTGGTTGAAAATATTGGCGGGGTGGAAATTGGAGAGATATGGAGATAGACATATATGCCTCCCCATGATCGTTCATGCCCAAAATATCCAGCTGGTCTAGAAGGAAGTCGAACGAAATACATGCTTGTAAGGATCTACAACAAGGTTGAAGGGTCCGATAAGGTGTTGAAGGATCTGAAAAATGACTTCTCCACTTTAACCCAAACGGTGACTTCACATTCAGTTTCGATCAAGTAGCTGGAGACCCATCTGGTTCAAATTGCCACTCATCTAAATCCAAGGCAAAAGAGAACTTTGCCTAGTGACACCATCCCGTACCCTAAAAATGATTGTTGAGTTTGAGCAATATGTCATGTGATAACGCTCACTACACTTTATCCAATTTTAAGTGTATGCAATCACAATCAAGTATAAACCCAACGAAGAGTTAAGGTCGATCCCGAAGGCAGTGATATGGTAGAGAATTCAATTACGAAGTGAAAGGAGTGTTCTAGTCAGTTATAGGAATAGACTTTTCAAAACAATTAAAGTAAATGGAAGGGGTTTGACAATTAATGTCAATTGGGGGGATTAGAGTGACAATTAACAACTACGAAAACAGGGGAGTAATCAAGTAGAGAGGGATCCTTGGGGATGTGATCAATTAAATGCCAATTTCGGTATATGAATGATTATTATTTACTAAAAAGACGTTGAATCTTAGTGGGTTGGCTAGGCTTTAAGTGTAACAACTATTTCTCAATCAACCATTACGAATCAAGCGAGTTCTCTCGAACCTCGACAAGCCCATAAAATATGAACAACTCAAAACCTCAATTAATCTACTCTCTCGAGCTAGATTGGTAGGATTGAATTCATACCCACTTTCTCAAGCTGAATCCTCAATAACCCAATCACTACAATCATCAATTGATAACTTTAATTCTAAACCTCTTTCTCAAGCAAGCATAGAATACTAAGCTAAAACTGTATTTGCAACTACAATTTATCAATTAAAACTCAACTATCAATTGAACCCACTTCAAATCAACAATTAAATCAGTAAATACTAGCACCCATAAGCTAATTGAGACACTTAATCACATAATCACACCCCCAAGAATGGGGGTTTTAGCCAAACATTATAAAAAGCAAGAAAATGTTACCAACTATGTTCTCCATCTGTTTGGGTAAAAAATTACAGGTCTTCACAATGCTCAAATATAGTTCAAAATCCAAACCCAACTCTAAATTTCTACTCAAAAGCTCAAAGAATAGTGTTAGGGATCAAAAACCTAATGTAGGAACTCTAAAAAACTCAGAAATGTCGCTCAAAACTTTCAGAACACCCGGAACTCTTTTAAAAATAGCATTTATATGTTCCCAGATTTTTGGCTTTCGAACCAGTCAGCGGAATTAATCGAGCATCACCGACCAGGTCGGCGATGCGCTAAATGTCCCTTTCCATCGCCTTCTTGACTTGACTCTTCACTATTCCTCTTCAGTAACTTTAGGCGATCAGGATCTCCATCACCGATCCAGTTGGCGCTTCACTGAAACGCCATTTTCCATCACCGAGTTGACTTTTTCCTAGGGCTGGCCTGCTGTAACTTTTGGCGAGCTGAAGAGCCACTCGGTGACTCGCCGAGTGATCTTGGGAGATCATCAGCCTTTCTTGTCTTCAGCTTTTTCAATCCTTTTTACCCGGTAATGTCCTTGCCTTGCTCTTTTGCCTTCATTGCTGCAAATTAGCATTTAAACATCAGTTTAGAGCATAAAATAGGCATCGAGGACACTAAAAATCTAGATATCTAGCACTAAATAAGTCAAAATCCCCGACTCATCATCGTGCCACAACGTTAAATAAGATGCTTCTTGGGAGGTAACCCAAGTTTTTATTGCTTTCAAATAGCGTGCATTATGAGTATAAGTATAAAAGAGGTTTGAAGATTTTAAAGGGAAGCATAGGCGATGCAAAAGCCTAAACGATGATCCATCGAAGGCATTACACAGACTAAATCTTGTCCGCCCTTTGAGCGTGAAAATATAGAAAACTGCACTTTCAAGATAGGCGATCAGAACTCTAAAGGGTGATTCACCAAAGTGCATTAAGTGGACTCCATCAGGTCCACCGAATCAGCCTTTAGGTTTGGTATTTATTCAGGCATGTTCAGCGTACTTAAGCTCCAATTGGACATTCACCGAACACGTTTGACAACGCTAGTCGTGATCGACGAACGTGCCTGATATAAAAAGGCTAAGGGTATTTTCAAATTCAAAATTCAATATTTCTGAAATATGAGAGATTTTTTTTTCGATTCCTTCTTCTTTCTTCATGCATTTTGAGTGGTTGTGAACCGTGTGTGTCTTAAAGGTGCTAAGAGTGCATTTTATTAAAGTTTGAGTCAACCCAACCCCGACCCTTCAATTTCTTGATTATTTTCCACTTCAAGGTTGGTGTTTCAGTTTTTTGATGTTATTTTTGAAATTAGAAAGCATATAAGGGCGTCGATCTAAGCCTCTTAGTGTTTAATTTCATTGGGTTGCGTCATATTGTTGGGTTTGAACTATGCCTACATGTTCTTGACTGTGAATGGCTATAGAATTGCTGAATCATGCTTGTGCTGGATTAGTTGTTGAATTGAAGTGATTATCTTACTGGGTTTGTGCTTAATTTGACGTAACTGAAGTCTGAGTAGCTTAGTATTGATCCAATTGCTCGATTTTTCCCAATGATAGACAGGGTGACTACTTTCTTAAGGGCAAATTGTCAGTTAGTGTAATACTTTGTGATAGAAT
This sequence comes from Solanum etuberosum, assembly GCA_029582245.1. Classification (NCBI taxonomy): domain Eukaryota; kingdom Viridiplantae; phylum Streptophyta; class Magnoliopsida; order Solanales; family Solanaceae; genus Solanum; species Solanum etuberosum. The sequence continues at coordinate 16,089 of JAJONR010005671.1, read as the reverse complement.
GGGGGAAATCTGAGTACCCATGGGTAGAAAAGCATATAGGTGAATTGAAATGTTTGGGGAGACCTAGTATTTTTTTGGGTGTTGGTTTTTCTATACAAATTTGGAACTGGGCTGAAACTTCTTGTTCGGCGAGCTTGTCTTAGCTTGCCAAGGAAGTTAGGTGAATCACCGAGTAAGACCCAGCTCACCTTCTTGAGAATACACATGGCCTTGGGTACTGTCCCATTCGGTGGGATTGTTTTAGTCCGCTAAACCCATTTGGAAAATCGCCGAGTGGGAGAGGATGTCGCCTTTGATGCCGGTATCTTTCCCTTTTGCAATGTCAGTTTTGGCGGACTTGTCTTAGCACACCGAAACCAACTTGACAAATCACCGTGTTGGCATTGACTTCGCCCTTTGTGCCTAAACCTTGAGTAATGTGACAGTGTCCATTTTGGCAAACTCACCAGAGTTCGCCGAACCTGTTTGGCGATCTTCCTTACTGATTAGGCGAGTCTCAGAATTGTTTTTGAATTGTGTTTTAATTCCTATTCGAACTCAACTAACTTTCATAAGTCCGTTGTTTGAATGTGTGTTTTGCAGGTAATGACAAGAACCAAAGGTAAAAAGGTGGTATCCTCGGATACAGAGTCAAACAGAGAGCTTCCTCCTCCTCCTCTTCTCAAATGACATCGAGCCATAATGATAAATGGGCCTTTTGAGGCTCCCCGTCGTCCACAAACTACCCCTACACAATCATCAACCCAAGAAAGGTGCATCCCAGATAGGGGGTGGTTAGGAAAAGAACAGAGATCCGCTCCAAGTCGGTGTAAGCCTCATCCACACAAGCACTAGTTTCCAGAGTAGGCTCAAAGTTGTAGGTGAATGGACTAAACTCGAGGAAAGATGACTCTCCATAGATGGATTTATGGATGCATACACAACCATATGAGATACGATACAATTTCACAAATTTGAGAGATTTACCAGGCCTAGGAGTCCCTATATTCCTTCTTGGGTAAAGAAATATGCTCAAGCCTTCCCAAAGAAGTGGAAGTTCACAGTATGAAAACCACTTGAAGAAGTGGAGGTGAGAGGTACAAAATTTAGATCTGATGTTGGGACCATTAATACAGCGAAGGTGCCAGCTTTTGAGTATGATATGTATTCTCTTCGGATACACCACGATATGTACTCTCTGAGGGGTTGGTTAGCACCTTTGATCTCTGATTCTTCCCGATCCTGGATGGATGATGGTACCAAGATGGAGAAGAAAATATTGAATATAGTAGCCCAGTATTGGTTTGCATTCATCAGCATCAACCTAATGCCGTCCTAAAATGAATCCATCCTCCACTATAACAAGCCGGTATTGGTTGGCACTATCATCGATCGAGAGCACATACATGTGGGTGCCATAGTTGCTGATGAGATGTTAATAAGGGCAATACAGGAGTAGACATTGCTCCCATTTCTAGTGTTGATCACACAACTATTTGAGAGGAAAGGTGTCCCTTTTCAGGCTCCTACAGATGGCGATCATCAGCCTTTCTTGTCTTCAGCTTTTTCGCTCCTTTTTGCCCTGTAATGTCCTTGCCTTGCTCTTTTGCCTTAATTACTGCAAATTAGCATTTAAACATCAGTTTAGAGCACAAAATAGGTATTGAGGACACTAAAACTCTAGGTATCTAGCCCTAAATGAGTCAAAATCCTCGACCAATCAACACTCCCAACTTAAACTTTTTCTTGTCCTCAAGTAAAACACAAGATCAATCAATTCAACAGAGATGCCTACAAATAGTGCTACTCAAGAATCAACATGAATGCACACAAGAGGTTCAAACTACTCATGCAATGTTCAATTGTGCACTACAAATTTCAAATTGTGACTAGCCATCATTAAATAGAACACAAGCTCACAATGCTTGCTTCAAATGCAAGCTCAAGCTCAACAATAGTATTCGAATGCCCTCACACCAAGAATGATTCCATGCTCACACAAGGCTCATCAAAATTTCAGAATTAAGGAATCAAAAACAACTCTCACACTCTCAAAGATAAACACATGCATGACTCTACCCATAGGCTTTCCTGTATTTTCCAATCAACATGACATTAAGCTCAATCAAGATCACAAATGTCTTTCAAAGCTTGTAACGGGGCTGAGGGTTAAGGTGTGATCATTTTGACTTAGTGACTTCTACCTTCATGAAGCATGGCCATTATTTCACTTTTTCTCCTTTTCTTCCACTTTTTTTGATTTTCACAATCCACCCTATTTTCTTTTAAGCATGACTCATTGGATACCCCATTTCTTTTGTCCATTGTACAAACTTTATTTCAAAAATTCTTCTTTTTCGATGTTTTTCTTCTTTCGCTTTTCTTCTCTTTTTTTATATGGAGGGGTTCCATCCTTTTCAACATGATTCCTCAAGGGTGAATTTCTCAAACTTCTTGAATTTCCTCCCTTTTTTTAACCACACCCCAACTTAGGCATTTGGCCTAAGTTGGCTACTCAAAAGGATCAATCCTTCATGAAGATTTTAGGTGAGAAGGAAAGAGGTCAAATGTGCTCAAGTTTCATCCAAAGAAAAGGATAGGCTCAAACGGTGTCAAACAAGGTTCACACTCTCACAAGGTGGTCACAAAGAGGTATAATAGGAATTTTGGTTCACTCTTCACAAATTGTTCCTAAGATCATCTCTATCATTCGCCTACATTAGTCTATTGGATTAACGGGGCAAGTTTAGGTATTATCACATACACAATTCAAGATAACCTCACTACACATGGCATTCAACACAATCATCAAACAAGACTCTACAATTTTAGCTCGCGTGCAATGATCATCACAAGATTCATTTCAATAATCGGCTAGTCACAATGAGATGCTAAGAGTTCACATATGACTTATGCAACTCAAATTTGCCTCATTGGAATCGCACACACATATCGTTCAATCAAGCTCACTATTCAAGTCATCGGTATTGATCGCAATCGACACTCAAATTTGTAAGACAACAACCACATTAACAAACATCAAGAGGTGACAAATTTTAAATTTGGGTCAAAACCAATATTCATATTAAAAATCAATGGATGAAAAACCAATAGTCTCAAACAACATCAAGCATTCACAACAAGCTACATTATCCATAAAAAATAGCCCAAAAGAGGTAGGCATGAATATACCTCACCCCGCCAAATAAAACTAGCAATTGTCCTCAAATGCGAATGAGTGCAAAAGAAAAAAAAAGTCTAAACAGAAAGCTGAAAAAGAGTCAAGATCCCCCTGTCAGGCTAAGCCTGAGGTGAAATCTACATATCAGTGACTCCCTCAGTCTGGGCATCAGTGCCCGGCTCAACTCCATCCTTTTCTCCACGAGAGCCCACCATAGATGTATCCCAAAGAGACGTCTCCACAGCTTTCCGCACCATCGCGCCCTCGAGGTCCTCCAGGTCATCATAAACAGCAACATCTCTTGCACCAAGCTCCTACTCATCAGTCTCTGGAGCATCTAACTCGGCATCATCATCAGCCACAACAACATATCCGGTCATAGTAGCAAGAGGGATCTCAGAAATAGTTGGCAACTCTATACTCGAAACCTTGGGAAGTTCCACCGTACCAAAGAACATGGACAGATCCATGAATTTCAGCTCATCCACGTCACGTCTCAACCTAGTAATATCGGCCTTCAAGGCTGTCATATCCTCATATTTGCTCCCACTCTTCTCACACGCCTCCACTATCACCGTGAGGGCATCTAATTCTAGGCGGTGTGCAGTGACTAGATTCTGATGCTCTCTCAACTCAGCCCAGATCGGAGATAAAGCGGTAGCAATGGCCCTCTCAATCATCCCCAAAACAACAGCCTCTACCAGGGAGGCGCGCACATCAGCAGATTGGGCCAGATGGCCCATCATAAACACATAGCCTGGGTCAACAGGGGTCAGGAAGCTGCAAAAATAGTAGAACTAGGAGCAGCAGAAGGGGCAACAATAGAAGTAGAGGGTACAGTAGTAGAAGTTCCAGGGGTACCTGAAGGCTCACCAACCTGAGTAGAAAGGGTTGTGTACGTCTACAACATCTCCACGTCGACAACTGGGAAGTATCCACCGGTGCAGCTCTCCACCTCTCAACCTCATCTCTAGTGTACTTAGCCTCTGTCCGCCAGATGTCAATAGAGGATGTGGGAGTCACTTCCACATTCGTCTTCTCTATCAGTGGCACTTGAGCACGGCGGCATAACTCTGTAATCAACACAAGGAACGGTAGAGAAGTCTGACTCTGTTTGGCCCTTATGGCCATCTCCTGCTCGATAATCAGGTCAAGATTTAGTCTATCCCGGTCAATGATGCAACCCAAAAGAGCAGCCTTCGGATGCCTAAGTATGGACTCGTTCTGTGATGGTATCAAAGTGCTTGTGATAAACCCAAACCAAAACCGGGTGGCCACATTTTGATCATTCTTCTCTATCGGGACTCCTGCTTCAATCCATGGTGGTGTGATATCTATGATCAAAGGAGCCAACCAACCCTTGAAGTCATCCAGGGCCTTCTTCTATATCTGGTCCAATAAGACGTGGATTACATTCATCGTACACCTAGCACCTCATTGATGTCGATGCTACTGCATTTAACCCGTCTGCCGCGCACCACCACATGGTCAATCGGTGCAAGAAAATGTACTATCCTTCTTCTTCCCCTTCAGCACCAACTTCCCGTACTCAGCTTAGAACTCTCAAACCCAAGAAGGAATGTAAGAGCCTCAGGGCCTGGTGAAGATCTCAAATTTATGGAACTTGATAGTGTTCCACACCTCAAGATATTTGTCTACTACTCAGTCTGTAGACAATCTCTTTTCCTCAAGAATGGTTCTCAATCCCTCAGCCTTCAGTCTGTTCAACGACCGGGGAAGAGGTTCCTGAACTGGTGGCACCGGAGGTACCTGCTCTACTGTTTGTGCTGGAGGTGGCGGAGGTGTAGGAGGCACTGGGATCTTGGATGTATCATGTAGTGACTTAGAGCGTAGTTCTGCTCTCCTCATTTGTAGAGTCTGATCGTCCTTCGGCTTAGACACGAAGACTGGAAATCTATCCCCCAAGTTTCCCTCACTCCCCGACTCTGAAGTAGTGAGGTGGGTGGCATAGATACCCATTCTGTCTGAGCTCTCCTCAGCCGGACATGGCTCAATAGGCCCCATGCCTTTTCTGGTGTTCTTCCCTCCAGTCAGAGGAAGTTTAGCTTGCATGGCTCATGAGGAGGCATCACCCTCGTTGATCAGTATTCCCCGTGGTTGATTTCTTCCTGGTACCTTTGGTCTGGCCATCCCTACAAAACAACATCAATACGTTAGAAATAGTTCAAACAATCATCAAAGTTTAAAAATATGCAGGAAAACTCGCCGAGTATTTTGGCAAGCCAAGTTGATGAGTCTGGGATTTCGACTCATTTAGGGTTTATTATTCATAGTTTTAATGTCCTTGATGCCTACTTTATTCTCTAAACTGATTTTAAATGCTAATTTGCAGCTATGAAGGTAAAAGAGCAAGGCAAGGACATTACCGGACAAAAAAGAGCGGAAAAGCTAAAGATAAGGAAAGCTGACGATTGCCAAGACCACTAGACGACTCGCCGAGTGGTACTTCAGCTCGCCAAAACTTACAGCATGCCAGCCCTGGGGAAAATCCAACTCGGTGATAAAAATGGACCTTCGATGAATTGCTGAATGGATCGGCAACAAGGATTTTGATCGCCTAAAGTTATAGGCTCTGAATGGTGAAGAGGAAAGTCAAGATGGCGATGGAGAAGGACACTTGGCGCATCGCTGACCTGGTCGACGATGCTCGACTAACTCTGCCGATTGGTCCAAAATGCTAAAAATCTAGAAGAGTATAAATGCAGAATTTTAAAAGAGTTTTAGGGAGTTCTGAAATTTTGAGCAAATGTTCTGAGTTTTTGAGAGTTGTAACTTTGAGTTTGTGATCCCATACACTGTTTTAAGAGTTTTTGAGTAGAATTTTAAGTTTGGTTTTGATTTGAAGTTAATTTGAAGCATTGTGAAGACTTGAATCTTGTCACCCAGCTGATGGAGAACATAGTTGGTAATATTTTCCTGCTTTTTATAATGTGTGGCTAAAACCCCCATTTTAGGGGGTGTGATTATGTGATTAATTGTCTCAATTAGCTTATGGGTGTTAGTAATTACTGATCTAACTGTTGTCTTGAAGTGGGTTCGATTGATAATTGAGTTTTAACTCATGAATTGTAGTTGGAAATGCAGTTCTAGCCTAGTATTTTATGCTTGCTTGAGAAAGAGGTTTTATAAATAAGGTTCTAAATTGGTGATTGTAGTGATTGGGTTGTTGTAGATTCAGCTCGAGAGAGTGAATCTTAAATTTGATCCTACCAATCTAGCTCGAAATAGTAGATTAATTGAGGTTTTGGGCTGTGTATTTTTTTTATGCTTGTCGAGGCTCGAGAGAACTTGCTTGAATCATAATAGTTGATCGAGAGATGGCTATTGCATCTAAAGTCTAGCCTACCCACTAAGGTTCAACGATTTTTAGTAATTAGTAATCACCTGTATAGTGAAATTGGCAACTAATCGATCAAATCCCCAAGGATCCCTTTGTACTTGATTACTCCCCTATTTTAGTAGCTGCTAATTGACAATCTTAATCCACGCATTTGACACTAGTTGTTAATCCCTTTAACTTACTTTAATGGTTTCGATAATTTCGATTCCTAAAACCTATTAGAACATGCCTTTCACTTCGTAATTGAATTATCTACCATATCACTCCCTGTGGGATCAACCCCAACTCTTCATTGGGTTTATACTAGATTGCGATTGCCTACACTTAGAACTGGATGAAGTGTAGTTGAGCGTTATCAAAAATGGTGTCGCTGCCGGGGAGTGGTGTTTAGAATTCTTTTAGTGAAGTTCATCTGTGATCTAATCTTGTTTGTAGTTGAATAGACTTACTTTGTTTTATGTTTGTTTTTGGTTGTTCTTGAACAGGTGATGAAATGAGTGTGAACGGAAGCAACGCCAGCCAACTTGGACATAAAAATGACATCGGTAACTTGAATGATGTCAATAAAGCTCAATTGGGTGGTGTAGGTGCTATTCGGTTACCACCGGTCGTGGGAAATGTTGTATTCAATGTAACTAGAACTATGTTGCAACTATTGCAAATGAAAGGATTATTCGGAGGGCTAGCTCATGAGGATCCCCATGCCCATATCCGGAATTTCGTGGACGTGTGTGGTTCATTTTCCTTCAAAAACATCTCGCAAGAGTCAATCTGCCTTCGGTTGTTTCCTTTTCCTTTGATGGGGGAAGCGACCAAGTGGTTATCTGATCTACCAAGGGATTCGATTACGTCTTGGAAGAGCTTACCGAAGCGTTCTACATAAGATTTTTCCCTCCTTCAAAGATGATGGCATTGAGAGATAATATTCAGGGTTTCAAACGTTTGGATGGTGAACCAATCCATGAAACATGGCTGAGGTTTCAGAAGCTGTTACTCCAATGTCCAACTCACGGACTCTTGAACAACGTGTTGTTACAACATTTCTACCAGAGTCTAGATTCAGTCAATAAAGGTGTGGCTGACCAGCTTGTCCAAGGAGGTATTATGCAGAAACCTTTTGAAATAGCGTCGACTCTCCTTGATGTAATGACGAAGATAAACCATGCTTGGTATACTAGGGAGGATCAAGTGTCTCCTTTGACTTTCAGGATGATTAAGGAACAAATAGAAAAGGACCAAAAGCGGGATGAAAACATGGCTAAAATGATGACCCAAATGGATCTTTTGTCAAAACATGTCATGGGTAGTGGTTCTAAGGCTGTGACTGCAGTTTGAGTTAGCGGAGTAAATCCTGATGATGCGCACTTTGAAGCTTTGTACAATGAAGAAGTACACTTTCTAGCAAATCGGGGAGGAGGTTTCCGCCAGAATTATCCAAGGCAAGGTGGAAACCAAGGTTGGAATAGGGAACGTGATGAAGGTTGGAAGGACCGTGATAGGGAGTGGCATGACCGTGGTACAAACTGGACGGAGCGAGATGGTGACAAAGAGAGATAGTTACCTCCCCATGAGCATCAAAAGCCAAAGGAGCAAAAAGCTGACCCAGAAAATTTCCGCACTGAAGATATGCTTGCACGCATTCTCAATAAAGTGGAAGGGTCGGAAAAAGTGCTTAAAGAAATGAAAGAGGACATCTCAACTCTAAACCAAATGGTTACTTCTCACTAGGTGTCCATTAAACAGCTGGAAACACAAATGGGTAAAATCTCGACTCATTTGAATCCAAGGCCAAAAGGAGGATTACCGAGTGACACCATAGCCAACCCTAAGAATGAATCGTGAATGAGTATCCTCGTCATGCCACAACGTTAAATAAGGCGCTTCTTGGGAGGCAACCCAAGTTTTTGACCTTTTAATATTTTTCTTTGAATAACGGGTGTTAAATGTGCAGGTTGAAAATTCGAAATTTTGGGAAAAGGAGAAATTAGGCGAGCCCAAGTACCGGTCAGCGACTCGCCGAACAGGTCGGCGAGCTCGACCTAGATTGTCATTTGAACCAACTAGTTAGCTAGAGGTTCTGTAAAACTCGGCAGACAAAAGAGCTATTCACCACATCACCGAATGGGTCGGTGACATAAGTGACCATCGCCAACTAGCGCGCAAACTGAAGAGTCGAGAAGGGTTGAACCATTTTTAAATTTAATAACCTCCCTCATTTCATATTTTCTGACTTTTACACTTTCATAACCGCACTTTAGATTTCCGTACTTGCATTTCTTGCAATTCCGTGTTGGATCATTTGCTCGGGGGGGACTCTGGTGCAGTTTGCTTCGATTCATTAGCCTAGCAATCACCCACTCAATTTTGAGGTTGGTTATCCAAACCCCGTCTTTAAATTTTAGTAATTTCAATTGCATGATCGTTGTCCTGTTGATTTATGTGCATAGTAATGATTGTTTGAATGTTTGTTGGTAATATGTGCCATTGTCGTGTTTCTTCTCATCATTTTAGCCTTTAATTGTGAAAGCCCGTGTGTTTGCATGATAAAATTGTGGGTGTGTGTTTATTAAGTGTTGGGTATGGTATGGGTGAAGTCTAAGTAACCTCGTTTGCACCAATTGACTGATTTTGCCCAATGATAGAGTGGGTGATGTCATTCTTAAGGGCAAAAGACGTCGATTGGTCAATTTTGGATAATTCGGGGGAAGTCTGAGTACCCCGAGGTCATTAATGTATTAGGTATGGGCTTAATTACATAGAATAGGTGTTTAATTTTGTTCTCGTGTGCTGCGGGTTAGAAATTGAAGGTTGGGGTCAAAATCTGGCACGTTGGACTGTTCGGCGAGCTGGGTCGATCTCACCGAATGGTTCACCGGTTCGCCTAGAGACCCTTGGATCGCCCTTTTTATCTTTCAAATTGTGGAAATCATTCTGTAATATTTGGCGATATGCCTAAGATCGCCGAGTTCACTCGGCGACTCGCCGAATGCCCCTTTAGATCGCCCTTCTGCGGCCCAATTTTTAGAAATTGTTCTGTAACTTTCGGCGAGCTATTTTTAGTTCGCCGAATGGTGTCGGATATTCGGCAAGGCTCTGGACATCACCGAATTGTGCTGATTTCTGACAATTTTTATTCTGTAACATTCAACGAGCCTGACTTGGCTAACCAAATGGGTTCGGCGACTTGACGAACTACTCGGCGAGCTTTCCTGCACAGTTTTACAATTTTAAAATTTTTCGAATTAAGTCTAACGTATTTGGTTTAGTTTTGAAGGTATTGCTAGACCTAAGGTACCGAGAAAAAATAAAACTCCCCGAAAGCGTGGACAGGGCATTGTTATTAACGAGGGTGTTGTACCCTCCCGGATTGCACAGGAAAAACTTCCTCTAAAAGAGGGAAAAGGCAAGGGAAAGGAGCCCGTGGTGCCAACACCAGCGGTGGAGAGCTCCGATAGTGAGGGAATCTATACCACCCACCTCACTACTTCAGAAAGTGAGGATAACTCGGGTGATAGATCGCCGACCTCCATATCTGAACCGGAGGATGATCAGATTATCCAGACTAGGAGAGCGGAGCTACATTCCAAATCTCTACATTATCCATGCAGGATCCCAGTGCCACCTACTCCTCCTCCACCACCAGCTCTGATTGTTGAGCAGGTTCCTCCGATGCCACCAGTTCAGGCACCCCCACCCCGGTCATTGAATAGACTGAAGGCTGAGGGTTTGAGGAATATTTTAGAGGAGAAGCAAATGTTTATTGATGGAGTAGTAGACTGGTACCTTGAGATGTGAAACAATATCAACTTCCACAAGTTCGAAAGCTTCACAAAGCCCCGAGGCTCCTATATTCCTACTTGGGTCCAAGAGTTTTATGCGGAGTATGGAAATTTGGTGCCTAAAGGGAAGAAGAAGGCCAACTCATTCAAGCCGGTTGACCATGTAGTGGTGCGGGGCTGTAAAGTAAAATGCAGCAACATCGAAATCAATGAAGTGCTTGGTTGTATGGTAAATGTGATCCATTACTTGACGAGCCAGATACAAAAGAAGACCCTTGATGACTTGAAGGGTTGGTTGGCACCGTTGATATTAGACAGTACACCGCGGTGGATTGAGAAAGGTGTACCTATAGAGAAGAAGGACCTGAATGTGGCTGCCAGATATTGGTTCGGGTTGATCAGCAGCACATTGATGCCATCACAGAACGAGTTGATACTCCGGCATCGGAAGGCTACTTTATTAGGTTGTATCATGGATCAGGAGATCCTTAATCTTTGTCTGATCATTGAGCAGGAGATGGCCATGAGGGCCAAGAAGAGCCAGACCTCTCTCCCATTCCCAATCCTAATTATGGAGCTGTGCAGGTGTTCCTGAGTTCCTTTGATTGCGAAGACGGATGTGGAAGGGACTCCCACTTCCACTACTGACATCCGGAGGATAGAGGCCGAGTACATGAGGGATGAGGCTGATAGGAGGAGAGCTGCACCGGTGGATACTTCCTCTGTAGTTGATATGAAGATGCTGCTGACAGAGGCAATCCTTCCTCCTCAGGCCAGTGAGCCTACAGGTACGCCTGGCACTTCTACTTCTGGTCCTTCTGGTTCGACTACTGCCCCTCCTCCTATTGCTGGTGCTGCTTCTTCTAAATCCCTGATTACCCAGGCTATGTTATACAAGATGGGCCACCTGGCCCAGTCTGCTGATGTTCGTGCCTCTCTAGTAGAGGTCGTTGTGCCTGCGCTAATTGAGAGGACGATTGTTGCTGCCTTAGACCCTATCAGGGCTGACTTAAGAGAGCACTGGGAGATGATCGATGCCTATGGATTGGCACTAGATGCCCTTACTGTGAGAGTTGAGGCTTGTGAGTAGGGACAGGGTGTTTCTGAGGATGTGACGGCCTTGAAGGCCGATATTGTTGGGCTGAGACGCGATGTGGATGAGCTGAAATCCATTGATCTCTCGATGTTGTTCGGCACAGTGGAGCTTTCGAATGTACCGAGTATAAATTTCTCAGCTAGTTCTGAGATTTCTCCAGCCACTACAACAGGAGATGTTGCTAAGGATGATACGGATGTTGATTCCGAGGCTGAGACCGATGATAAGGAGCTAAGTGTTTGAGATGCAGCGGTCTATGATGATTTAGAGGACCTCGAGGGGGCTATGTTACAGACAGCTGTGGAGGCATCTTTGAGGGACACGTTTATGGTGGGCTCTAGTGGAGCGAAGGGTGATGTTAAGCCGGGCACTGATGCCCAGACCGAGGGAGTCACCGACATGCAAAGTTCACCCCAGGCTTAGCCTGGCAGGAGGATTTTTTACTCTCTTTCTGTTCTTGTTTATAAGTTTTATTTCTTGGCAATTGAGGACAATTGCTAGTTTAGTTTGTCGGGGTGAGGTATTTCTAAACCTACCTCTTTTGGGTTGTTTTAAGGATATTATGTGTTTTGTGTGATTGTTTTTGTGAATGCTGGATTTTGTTTATATATATTGGTTTTTGATCCATTGGTTTAAAGTTGGTTTTGACTCGAATTAAAAATTGTCACCTCTTGATGTTTGTGAATGTGGTTGTTCTCTTGCAATTTGGAGTGTCGGTTGTGATCAATACCGATGACTTGAATAATGCTCTCGATTGAACGATATGCATGTACGGCTCCAATGAGACAAATTGAGTTGCATAAGTCATATGCAAACTCTTAGCATCTCATTGTGACTAGCCGGTTGTTGAGTTGACCTCTTGTGATGATCGTTGCACGCTAGCTGGAAATTGTAGAGTCTTTTTTGATGATTGTGTTGAATACCATGTGTGGTGAGATTTTATTGAAACAAGTGCTTGGTAATACCTAGAACTTGCCCCGTTAGTTCAATTGACTAATGTAAGCGAACAATAGAGATGATCTTAGGCGCAATTTGTGAAGAGTGAACCAAAATTGCATTTATACCTCGTTGTGACCACTTTGTGAGAGTGTGAAGGTATCTTGGAACAATTTGAGCCTACCCTTTTTCTTTGGATGAAACATGAATAACTTTGACCTCTTTGTTCCATCACCTATAACCTTCATGAAGCATTGGTTCATTTGAATAGCCAACTTAGGCCAAAAGCCTAAGTTAGGGGTGTGGTAAAAAAAGAAGGAAAGTCAAGAAGTTTGAGAAATTTTCCCTTGAAAAATCAGGTTGAAAAAGATGGAACCCCTCCATGTAAAAAAAGAAAAGAAAAGAGAGAAGTGAAAGAAGAAAAAGATCGGAAAAAAAGATCGTTGAAATAATGTTTGTGAAATGGACAAAAGAAATGGGTTATCCAATGAGTCATGCTTTAAAGAAAATAGGGTGGATTTTGAAAATCAAAAAAAGTGAAAGAAAACGAGAAAAAGTGAAATGCAGGCCATGCTTTATGAATTTAGAAGTCACTAAACTAAAATGATCATACATTTACCGTCAACCCATTACAAGCCTTGAAAGACCTTTATGGTCTTGAGTGAGCTGAAAGTTATATTGGTTGGAAAATACGAGCAAGCCTATCGGTAGAGTCATGCATGTGTTTATCATTGGGAGTGTGAGAGTAGCCTGTGATTCCGAAATTCTTGAAATTTGATGAGTTTAGTGTGAGAATGGAATCATTCTGGGTGTGAGGGAATTTGAATGCTTTTGTTGAGCTTGAACTTGCATTTGAAGCAAGCATTGTGAGCTTGAGTTCTATTTGATAATGCTTAGTCACAGTTTGAAACTTAGAGTGCACAATTGAATATTGCATGAGTAGTTTGAACCTCTTGAGTGCATTCATGTTGAGTCTTGAGTAGCACTGTTTGTAGACATCCTTGTTGAACTGATTGATATCATGTTTTACTTGAGTCCAAGCAAAAGTTTAAGTTGGGGGTGTTGATGAGTCTGGGATTTCGCTCATTTAGGGTTTATTATTCATAGTTTTAGTGTCCTCGATGCCTACTTTATGCTCTAAACTGATGTTTAAATGCTTATTTGCAGCTATGAAGGAAAAAGAGCAAGGTAAGGACATTACCGGGCAAAAAGGAGCGGAAAAGCTGAAGATAAGGAAAGCTGACGATCGCCAAGACCACTCAGCGACTCGCCGAGTGGTACTTCAGCTCGCCAAAAGTTACAGCGTGTCAGCCCTAGGGAAAAGCCAAATCGGCGATGAAAATGGACCTTCGACGAACCGCCGAAAGGATCGGCGACAAGGATTTTGATCGCCTAAAGTTACAGGGTCTGAATGGTGAAGAGGCAAGTCAAGACGGCGATGGGGAAGGACACTTGGCGCATCGCCGACCTGATCGGCGATACTCGACTAACTCCACCGATCGGTCCAAAATGCTAAATATCTGGAAGTGTATAAATTCAAAATTTTAAAAGAGTTTTAGGGAGTTCCAAAATTTTGAGCGGATGTTCTGAGTGTTTCAGAGTTCTAACATTGAGTTTCTGATCCCAAACACTGTTTAAGAGTTTTTGAGTAGAATTTTAAGTTGGGTTTTGATTTGAAGTTAATTTAAAGCATTGTGAAGACTTGAATCTTGTTACCCAGCTGATGGAGAACATAGTTGGTAATATTTTCCTGCTTTTTATAATATGTGGGTAAAACCCCTATTCTTGGGGTGTGATTATGTGATTAATTGTCTCAATTATCTTATGGGTGTTAGTAATTACTGATTTAACTGTTGTTTTGAAGTGGGTTCGATCGATAACTGAGTTTTAACTTATGAATTATAGTTGCAAATGCAGTTCTAGCCTAGTATTCTATGCTTGCTTGAGAAAGAGGTTATATAATTAAGGTTATCAATTGATGATTGGGTTGTTGTGGATTCAACTCGAGAGAGTGAATCTTAAATTCGATCCTACCAATCTAGCTTGAGAGAGTAGATTAATTGAGGTATTGGGTTGTGTATAATTGTTATGCTTGTCGAGGTTCGAGAGAACTCAATTGAATCATAATAGTTGATCGAGAGATGGCTATTACATCTAAAGTCTAGCCTACCCACTAAGGTTCAACGATTTTTAGTAATCACCCGTATAGCGAAATTGGTAATTAATTGATCACATCCCCAAGGATCCCTTTCTACTTGATTACTCCCCTGTTTTAGTAGCTATCAATTGACAATCTTAATCCCTCCATTTTACACTAGTTGTCAATCCCTTTAACTTACTTTAATGGTTTCGATAATTTCTTTTCCTACAACCGATTAGAACATGCCTTTCACTTCGTAATTGAATTCTCTATCATATCACTCCCTGTGAGATCGACCCCAACTCTTCGTTGGATTTATACTAGATTGCGATCGCCTACACTTAGAATTAGATGAAGTGTAGTTGAGCGTTATCACAAGTCAGGCTCACCGAATGTTCCAGAATAAAATTGCTCAGAATTCAGCACAGGTCGGCGATGTCGGGGGCCTTTCGGCGATTTGCCGACACCATTCGGCGAACTTAAAGTAGCTCACCGAAAGTTACACAACATTTTCTAAAATTTGGGAATTAGAAAGGGCGATCTAACAGACATTCGACAAGTCACCAAGTGAACACGGTGAGCCCAGGCATATCGTCGAATGTTACAGAAACATTTCATCAAATATGGAGGATAAAAAGGCGATCCAAGGGTCATTGGGCGAATCGCTGAACCATTCGGCGAGATCGACTAAGCTCACTGAAAGGTCCTACGTGCCAGATTTTGACCCAGACCTCCAATTTCTAACCGACAGACCACGAGAATTAAATTAAGCACCTATTATATGCAATTAAGGTCAGAACCAAACCACTAATGACCTCAGGGTACTCAGACTTCCCCGATTTGTCCAAAATTGACCAATCGACGTCTTTTGCCCTTAAGAATAATGTCACCCCACTCTATCATTGGGCAAAATCAGTCGATCGGTGCAATTGGGGTTACTCAAACTTCAGCCACATAAGACCCAACATATAATCAATACACACCAACAATTTTGATCGGTTAACATACGACATTCAAGAATTATAGGCTAACACACCCATAAACAAAGTACGACAAGGGCATACACTAACACAATTCATTCAAACAATCAAGAATACACAGATAATTCAACAAGGATACGAGCAGGCATTTGGGAACTACAAAAATTTAAAAACGGGGTTCAAATCACCAACCTCAAAATCAGACAAATAAGTGCTATGCAAGCAAACACGACTGCTAAAAATCAAAGATCCCCCGAGTAAATGATCCCCACACGAACTTAGCAAGCAAAAAGATCTAAAATATGGTTGCGAAAGTGCAAAGGTCGGAAAATAAGAAATGAAGGAAGATTTTGAATTTAAAATGGTTGAGGGCTTTTTGACCCTTCAGTTCGCGTGCCAGTCGGTGACACCCACTAATGCCGCCGACCATTCGGCGATGCGCCGATTGGCTCTTTTTTCAGCCTAATATTACAAAATTTCATCAAATATGTTAGTCAAAACGATGATCCAGATCAGGCTCACCGACCTGTTCGGTGAATCGCCGACTGGTACCTACGCTCGCCTAATTTCTCCTCTTCCCAAAAATTCCAAACTTTCAACCTGCACATCGAACAACCGTTATTCAAACAACACAACG
>JAJONR010005670.1:0-44891 GCA_029582245.1 Solanum etuberosum | reverse complement strand
CCTCTATAAATAATGTAAAGAATATTTTAGTTTCTATAACATATAAATACTATTTGTTTAATTGCTAAATGACAATGCTTCACCTTCAAAATCTTTTTTCCCTTAATACAAGGGTACCAACAACTAAGTTGTTTTCTGAAAATAGTACTCATTTCTCTAACAAATTTTCATACAAAGTTAGATAAAAGAAAACTAGTCACTTAACATTAGGAATTGATCATGGCATTGACCCATCTTCCTCTTCTATTAAAGCATTGAGTGATCATCAAGGAGATGTTTTAGCTAAAAATGGAATAGGGATTGTTGACTTTTTTGAAGCCAAAAATCTTCTTGTCACTGGTGCTACAGGATTTCTTGCAAAAGGTAATTTCAATAATTAGCATTTAGAAAATGTGTGATAAATTATGCATGGTTTGGGCGGTGAGGTGCATGGGCATGTCACGTGGTAATCCATTTCATCAAATATCAGTGTCATGTGGGATTGAACGTTCATATTGGACAATTCTAACAAATGAGGGTTATATTTGAGTAATTTAAGTAATGATAAGAGTATTTTTGTCTAAAAATATAACAAAGGATAAAATTGATGCTCTTTGTATAATAGAGGAGCAAATTTGACCCTTTACTTTGTTGTAATAGTAAGATCACAAAGCAAGCTTGTATATATGAGCTAAAAATCATTTTAATTCGTCCTTATTTTTATTTCTTTCCTAAAGTTGATCGCATTTCATGTCGTCTAAAAATTTAAACCTTTAGAGAGAGCACATGTCTTTTTACTTAATTTTCTGAAGTTTGAATAATTGCCACATACTCTGTTAAAGCATGTGATCATCACATCCAAAAGTTTAAGACACATATTAGAGAAATCTAGCATACATTTTTCTCCTTAATTATGTATGATGTTGATCTTTTTGCCTACTATAATACCACGTTAAAATGCGTACTTAGCTTATCGCATCTAAAATATTAAGTTGTTAGAGAAAGTAGACATTTGATCACTTAATTATATCCTCTAACATTTACAATAAAATAATATTTTGCAGTTTTGATTGAAAAGATGCTAAGAACAACACCAAAAATAAACAAGATCTACCTCCTTATAAGGGCAAAGGATAAGGAAGCTGCATTTGACAGATTAACAAGTGAAGTATGTTGATTATATTTATGAATATTTTTTCTCTTCCATATATACTTTTTGATTATTTTAAATAAATTTGATTTCCAAATTAAGTCACTAATTATGCATTTATTCTTTTTTTTTTCAATTAGATAATAGAGTCAAAATTATTCAAATGTCTAAAAGAAATGCATGGGAAATCTTATGAGTCATTCATAAGAAGTAAATTGATTCCTGTGATTGGAAATATTCATGAGCCAAACCTTGGTATGGATATTAGTAATTCTCAACAAATTGCTCAAGAAATTGATTTGATCATTGACTCAGCAGCAAATACCACATTTGACTTGAGGTTAATTCTCGTCTATGACCATCTCATCTAAAAGTTATTACAGAAAGCACGTGTACTTCTATTTTCTTATTTAATGAATTGTGTCTTCATCAATATTGTCTAGGTATGACTTAGCTCTTGATGCTAATGTGAATGGTTCATACCAACTTATGATGTTTGCCAAGAAATGCAAGAACTTGAAACTCCTCATCCATTATTCAACTGGTACACATTCAAATTCATTGACAGACAGTCAAACCTCTTTATAACAACAATGTTATATAGACGTTTGACTATTATAAATTAAAAATGATTTACTTACTTATGCAATTTGATTCTTTTAAAGCATATGCCAATGGAGAAAGAGAAGGTCTACTATATGAGAAGCCTTTCATCATGGGAGAAAGCATAACAAAGGAAAAACTCACATCACATTCTCCATCTGCTAAGTTTCCATCTCTCAATGCTGCCAATGAGTTGGACTTTGTTTCAAAGTTGAAGAATTCTATTAAAAATAATGAGTTCAAGAACATTATGAAAGAATTAGGAGCTGAGAGGTACATTGCTTTTCTGCGACAATAAATTATCTTATTTGGGGTAAAATGAATATGCATGGTAATTTTAAATTGTCACTAAATATAAAATGTGTCATTTTCTTGGTGGGCTGATTAAAATGAAAAATGTGTTATATACATTATGATAAAGGGAGTACTATAGGGTGCATTAGTAGATATGTTGATATGAGTAATGTTGAAATTAGTTATGCTAACATTATTTTTTTATCGCCTGTTTGATTTGTTGTATTAATGTTAATCCCATGATTTGTTATTAGAATATTCTGAATAGAGTGTACAATAGATACATCTATTAGTTACACCATATTTAAATTTGTAACCAAATATTGTACTAAAATTTAGTACATATTCTTATGCACCCTACCAAACAGCCCTAATAGCAGTACTCCATCTCTCCCATTTCATGTAATGGTGTTTGGCTGGACACATTTATTGAGACAGGTTGAGTAACATATATAACTATATAGACTATAGTAATACAAGATTAATCGTCGTTATGATATACATACATATATTCAAGTGTAATTAAATGAATTATACTATATGATTTTTAATATAATTATACAATAGGGCAAAGTTATATGGATGGCATGATACATATTCATTCACAAAGGCCATTGGTGAAATGGTGATTGATAGCATGAGGGAAAACATACCAATAGTCATTATTCGTCCCTCCACAATAACAAGTAGTTATGAGCAACCTTTTCCAGGATGGATACAAGGATTAAGGTATCTTATATTATACTCTTTTGGTCCGTGGCATCGTTCAGATTTCAAGAGTCAATTTTTCTTAATTTTTTATCTTCTTGTTTTCTCTCACAGGGTAATCGACCCTGCAATTGTTTTCTATGGAAAAGGGGACTTTCCTGGTGTTCTTGCTGATCCAAATTGTCTTGTTGATGTGGTAGGTGCATTTCGGATTTATGTGGGGTGGGTTGATAATATAAAATTATGGTATGTGGACGGGACGAGTTGAAGTCTTTGCGGATTTATGTGGATTTGCCCCGCTCTGTCATTCCTAATTTTAAGATTGCACTCCCAACATGTATTTTGCATAATAAGGGTCATAATATGATAATAAATTCATTTTTTGTCCTAATTTATGTTCTTCCTAAGTCCCCTAGACATTTCTCTTTTACACGTTCATTAAGAAATCATAAATAAAAAAATATTTTACATGTTCTTATTTATGATTTCTTAATAGAAGTGTAAAGGAAAAAGTGAACAACTAATATGGAACAGAGGGATTTATAATAATTTCACTTTGAACCTGAAGTTTATTGTTAATGAGATTATTTATAGAAACACTATACTTGTTTTGATCACGAGTTTTAAAAGTATTTCTTTCATTCTTAAACTCCGTACCAGTCAAATGACATCACATAAATTATCTGACAACTTATGTTTGTTCACTTGGTTTAGGTACCAGTTGATATGGTTGTAAATGCTACAATGGCTGCTATTGCCAAACATGGATACTTGCAAAGTCCAGAACTAAATGTGTATCATGTAGCATCATCATATGTGAATCCTTTATCATCATCGCAATTTTTGAACTATTGCTATGAGTTTTTCTCTTCTTCTCCTTTTGTTAACTCAAAAGGAGATCAGGTGAAGGTTGATAAGATGAAATATTTTGATAACATGTTAGATTATTCAAATTATATTTCAAAGGAATTGCTCAAGCAACATGATGTAGGAGAGTTAACTAATGAAGATGAACATTCAAAGATGCAAATGCTTTTTAAAAGGAAGGTGAAATATTTGAAGAACTTTAGCAAAGTTTATGAACCATATGCATTCTACAAAGGGTGGTATGACACTTTCTCCTTACTATTATATATTGTATTTATTTACTAATTCTAGACTAAGAGGGCAGTCTGGTGCATAAAGTATATTGCGTTGACATGGGGTTCAAGAGAGTGCGATATAGATAACCTATCTTAAAGCAAACATTAGTAAAATGACTTTCATGACTCGAATTTTTAATCTATAGTTTATATGGAGAAAACTTTACCATTATTAAAATGTAAAAACAAAAAATTATCACAAGTACATTTATATATAATCTTATAAAATACTATAGGGGTGGGCAGGGGTGGATCTACATTGACACATCCGGGTGCTCGAATACCCATTAATCTTATATCAGACTATATATATATATATAGAGAGAGAGAGAGAAATTAAGAAATATTCGTATAAAATTGACATAGAACACCTAATGAACAAATGGTTTGATTGGTTCAATGGCTCATGGTGGATGCTTAAGGCTGTTTTAGTATTGTTGAGTTTGAGTTCGCATCTCACTCTTAACACGTCTTTTTTATTAAGCTAAGAAATCACCCATAACTTTTAAAACCTAGATCCGCTACTGGGGGTGGGATGGTGTGGTGATCAGCAGGGGTTCGAAGTAGTGGGTTGGATTGTCAAGGGGTGGGGGTTGGAACATTCCCCATTGGATGGGTCGGATCCAATGAACTTTAAATGTTACTTATAAAATTTGATTTTTCCTACCTTTATTAAGACGGTACACATATTTTACAAAAGATGAAATCGAGTAAATTTTATTTTTCTTTGCCTTATTGTTTTGCAAGGTTTCACAATGGCAACATGCAAAAATTAATGGAAGATATGTCTGAAGAAGAAAGAAAAAGCTTTGAGATTGATTTGTCAAAAATAAATTGGAGAGATTACTTTATAGGAATTCATATTCCTGGAGTAAAAGAACATGTATTGAAAGGCAGGATAGCATCTTCCTAACACTCTGTTTGAATGGTTGTAATGTATTTTTTCATAATATATCGTATCGTATTGTATTGTGTTGTATTATATTATATTGTATTGTTTTCATGAATACATTATTCGGATAGATTGTATTGTTCTTCGTCGTTGCACCCCATAAAAGTAGGATATACACAAACATTACCTCTATTTTTATGAGATAGGAAGTCATTATCGATAGACTCTCGACTCAAAAGAAAACTATCTGACGCAAGATTGTAAGAAAAGAGACAACAGAATAGCAAGAAACAAAACCATCTTCGTAACTATATTGAGAAGTATATAAGTAACAACAACATACTTAGTATAATTCCGCAAGTAGGGTAGAATGTACTTATATATACCTTAGCTTCATCTTTATAAGGTAGAAAATTTGTTTCCGATAGACCCTCCGTTAAAAAAAAGTATCCGATGCAAAATTGTAAAAATATAAATAATAAGACAACAAAACACAATACAATCTCTATAACTATATTGGGATAAGTCTAATTCCTAAATTTGGCATAGTAAAGTTATTAAGTGTGTGTATTTATGGCATAGTAAAGTTATTAAGTGTGTGTATTGGGATAAGTCTAATTCCACAATTATTTCGATTGTCACATACTTACTATCTCCTATCAATATACGTGCTGGATAACTCTGTCGATCAAAGATCTGTTAAATTTAACTCTAGTCTTCAGCATTTGTGCTCAATTTATTGATCACTAAACGTCCACACCTTAGAAGTTAATTTTCCCTTTTCTTGGTCGATTATTTACCTCATTCTTGATGAAAAAAAATCATTTGTGTGAAAGACTTATATATCAATGACCTCAACTTATGGTCGATTAAGGTTATTTTCTTAATTTCAAAACTTACGAAAAGAAAAAAAATAAGGAAAATGAAGATAATTTTTTCTAAATTAATTGAAATTTTACTATAGACAGATACACCAAATATTCTTTTAAAATTCTTGTAAGAACAAAAAAGCAAATCCTTACAATATCAAAACATCAAAATTAAATTATAATCAAAATCTGAAGGAGTTACATCTTAACTACTTATTGAATTATTACCAGGATTAACACCTTTATAATTCCCAATAGGATCATATGAGCACTCAATATAAAGACCCTTTTGGTTCTTGCAAGGTATACATTACCACTACATCCAACTTTTGTTGTAGTCTTCCATACAATATTTAAATAATGGCCACATTCACATCCTTCTATTTCTGGCTGGCATTTGCAAACATTCTTTACCTCATCAAAATTCTTCTTTTCATCGAACCATTTTTTTACAATACCAGTTGCTGGTGTCTCTACGTAAAGTTGGCAATTTGGTTTAAATTTAAGGAGGAACAACGTAAAGAAAGAAGCAAAAGATGGTGGAGATGAGATATAGGTTAAGTGTTAACAACTTCTAAAGCAATGGTGCAAGATTATCATATGAAATGAATATATATATATATATATATATACTCGTGGCATTGTTCGGATTTCGAAAGTCAAATAAGTTTTTCTTTTGACAATAATTTTTTCATATGCTTTTAGATATTGAATTAAACAATTAGTCTGACTTATAGTACTTTTTACATAGCTTCAAATATTTAACTTTTAATTTTAGGATTTAATGTTCGTCATCTCTTTACCTCCAAGAGATAGTGATAAGGTTTGCGTACTCTATTCTCCCCATGCCTCACTTGTAGGATTTCATTGTGTATGTTGTTGTTAAAGATTTCATATTCAAATTTATGGTCAAAATAAAAAAAGTTTGACTCTCAAAATTCGAATAAGAATAATGACACATAAATTAGGACAGAAGTAGTAATACATACCACCCCTTCAATCTATATAATGTGTGTACATTGTTTATACGAGGGCAAATCCACATTGAGCAAAAGAGTGTCAAGCATGTAACTTAGGAGCCGTTTGGCACCAAGAATACTTAGGAAAAACTTGAGAAAAAATTAAGAAGTGGTGTTTGGTCATATAACTTGGTAAATATATTTGTCAAGTATCTCAAGTTCTCAAATACTAGAAAAAACTAGTATTTGGGCCAAATTTTAATATTTAGGAATTTTAAAAAATTCAAAAATTATTCCAAACTCTTATATTTTATAAAAATACCCATTATTTATTAATTCCAACTAATATTTGTTACTACATCCTTCGAAAAAGTTTGAGTTCTAATTTGAGTGATAAAATTGAGAAAAAAAGAACAATTTTTGTTTAATGAGTTATAATTATAACTGAATCAGTGACAAGTTTGAGTATGCGATTAATGTATTGTCTTGTCTATATTATTATTATTTTGTTATTGTTGATTGTTATCAATTATATTATAAGGTTATTTTTCAACGAAACATATTCATTATAAAATAATAATATAAATTTATGGGTATTTTTAATATTTTTTAAAACTTATGGATATAAATCATATTTTTTGAAATAGTCAAATATTTTTGGTAAAATTTGGGGCCAACCACATGGTGAAACTTCACCAAAAACTCCACTCAAATATAATTTGCCAAGAATATTTGAGAACTTGGGGCCAAACACTAGCTTATTGAATTTTTATTTACTAAATATATATTAATATTATGTATTAAGTAATATATATTAAATGAAATGACATTCGAATTTGCATGAAATTTTTTATACTAGTGGTAAAATGCTCTTAAATAAAAATGACTCTCGACCTAAAAAATAAAAAAAATAGTGATAAAATGCCCATTAATAAAATCAATTTCATACCCAAGAAACTCGTACCTAAGAGGACTCGAGGGGTAAAATGCTCTGTAATAAAACGGTTTCGTACCCAAGAGAGTCGAACCCGAGTGGATGTGTACAGTAGTAGGACTAAAATAAACATATCTGAAGAGCAAAAGGTACAAAATTTAGCTTCATCGTCGTCTTCGATCAAACGAACCCAATTCCTTGCACAAAAAGCTACAAAAAGCGAAAAATCTCTACAGCGATGTGTCGTCGATTGAAGCCTAGGGTTCCTCCTCTTCTCCTTTCGCTTTTCTGCAGCTCGATTCTTCTCAGCTCGCTTCCAGGTAAATTTCATGAAATGAAATGAATCGAATTTCTGATTTTAGTGAACTTAATCAATGGAAAATTATGTGATTTTTGTCTATTTTTCCCTTTTTTCTGCAGAATTGATTACTGCAGCGGTTGTAACACTAGATTCGATCGAGATATATAATACTCATGAGTTTCTTGGATCATCACCGGAAGTTTATTTTCAGTGTAAAGGTGAAAATAGAACAATATATTTGCCTGATGTGAAGAAGAAACATGAGTTATATACCTTCAAGGGAGAAGAGTCTTGGCAGGTATGCAATTGTTTAATTTGAAAAAATGTTTGAATTTTTTTTAAAAAAAAATCTCATTATCTGCCAAAAATACTGTCTTTTTTGTTCAATTGTGTCATTAACTACCTCAAATTAGTGTGGGTTGACTATATGAGCCTGTCGTTTGGTAACTGGTTAGAGTTGTGCATATATTAGTTACCAGGTAATTGTATTAGTTGTGTGGGTTTCTAAATTACAAACCGAACACCATATTAATTGTATACATGAATAATTTACCTCCTGACCAGCTAGGAAACGTGGTATTGCTTCATGTAGGATTTAATGCCTGCATAGCTGACCTTCAAACTAGCTACCAAATGACCCTGTGATTTTAGAGGATTGATCGTAGTTTGACTATTTTGTACCAAATTGTCAAACCTATAACAATTCTCCTCCTTTGTTTGTGTTTGAGACCGGGTATGCTTTGGACATAGAGGGAGTTATGCTGACTCTGTTAATCTACTATGATAGAATTTTTTTATGAAGTAGTAATAACTTTATTGATGTTCGAGCAAAAAAACATGCTTGTATACAAGAAGTATACCAAAAAGTAGAAAACCTACTGAAAACACACATCAAGAAATAGTTAAGTAAAATGAACATAGTAGTAAAGAGAGAAGGTGTACATTCTTTTCCTGTTTTACATTTTAAAAAAATTCATAGCCAAGAAATCCACTGTTTCTAGCAACTAGATGCAGCTGCACCGATATCCATTGCATTAGCTCTTGGAAGATACATTCATGACACTACCCACTTAGGAAGATACATTCATGACACTACCCACTTAGGAAGACGGTACTGATCCCAAAATCGAGGGAATACACACTTCCAAATTTTCTTACAGCTGCCTTCCAAGACGTTCCATTGCGCAAACTACCCTTAAAAGTTAATGATTTCTTAACTACTACTGCAAATTTGTTGGTTCATCATATTTCCAACTATATCGTTCTCTTGAGGTTTTTCTATAATTTCAAAGAGTGGTGGAATATAACCAGATTTATCTTCTCAAGATTATTCCCTTTATTTGACATACCATTTGCCAATTAGTAAAGTTTGCTCATGCATAAATTCGTGTTGAGAAAAGGAAAAGCTAGAAAAAGAAAATTTCCTAATGAAGTCAGTAGAATGTGCTCTAGAAAATCTTCATTTTCTTCCATAAGGTCAACTCTGTCAATTGGGGAAGTGCGGAGCCAGGTTCTATTTAGATGTACAGTTTCAGAAAAAAAAAAAGGAAGTTCATCAATGTCTACCCAACAAGGTTTAGATGGCCCCTTTTAGTGGAGGTTACCTCCAGAGATATTTTCTTCAAGATTCTGTATTAGTTAGTCTGGAAGGATGATGTGCAAGAAAGCAAGAGAGGTATACAGTCTCTTACACATTACCCCTCATTGAGGAGGAAAAGGTCTGTTGTAGAAGCAGGTTCCAATGTAGTCCCTCTCTCTCCCTCGGAAGAAATCATCCTTCATTTGATAACTTAGTCTCCCACCTTTCAGTGGATTGTAGTCATTTCTTCTTTCAAAATGCTTGATAACACTGATTTACATGGTCGGATGTAGTTGTGGGGAGCTCACTTTTTTTAAATTCTATTTACCTTTGGTGTTTTCCTTCAAGCTGTAGATGTTGGGATTAGGCTTAAAGGTTTTCATTCTTACGTGATGTTAGGATTTCCAAGAAGCATAAGCTATAGTTACTGGTAGAAACGAAATAAGAGAGAGCAGGGATGAAATATTGGTGTTGCATGATGTTAGGAAGCATATCAAAGGCATTTGCAGTACTGAGAAGAGAAGTGCTAGTTGACTGCGGACAATTGTTTGCACTTGGGACAGTTGGGAGATGAGTTGTCTGGGAGCTGACCTGTTGGAAATGGTATTGGTAGGTGATGTTGGGAGATGGAAGAGGGGTTTCTGGAGGTGGAGTTTTTAGGTTTCAAGCTAGGAATAGCTGTGCGTGAAGGCAATAACCATTACCAAAGCATAAAGTTCCAATTGTGCGTGAAGGGAACCGTTTCCTCTCCCTCAACCCCAACCACGTGCACCCAAAAAATTAGAAATAAAAAGAGAAAAGGTAATGGAACTAAACAGGTGATCATGTAAAGATTGAGAGGACTTGCAACCAGTACTCACAGCAATGTATACGATCTTTCTTTTCATAATTTCCTTCCCAGTCTTTCTCCATGATACATAGGAGTACTTAAAGTTTAGTCAAGACAATCCTCAGTTAGTTACAAGCCTACCTCATATATGTGGCTGTCTGGCAGAGGAAACTCCTATTCTTAATAAACTATGGTGTTTGTTTGCTTTATGCATCAAGGGAAGAATTTGAATTTGTATTCCAATTTTAGACTATTATTGTTGTTACTTGGAAGGTTTCTGATGCAGCTCGGAAGCTTGTCTATGTCTGTTCTTTTAGAAGTTCACAAGTTTGCTGATCTAATGTGCATGGCCTATGGCATCTTCTTTTGGAAGCTGATGATGTTGCATGTTTATTTTTTTAGCCTCTGATAGAACTTGAAGAAAAGAAGTGCAAACGATGTGGGATATATGAGAAGGACTCATTTATAAAGCCTGATGATATATTTGATGAATGGGAGTTCTGTGCATCTGATTTTACTAGTCCTGATGGGAAGTATATTCATTTCAAGGAGAAAGAGTTCAATGCCACATTTTTGTGTCCAGACTGTGTCCCTCTTGAAGGTGGTGAGTATTCTATCTATTGTTGTCTCCTCTTCTTCTTGGTTAGTGCAGTGTATTCTCTGTAACAACAGTGAACTTGAGGCTATTTGGAATTATTTTACTGCACATAAACTCATAAGTGCTCTGAAACCCCAACCCCCCCTCCCCCTCATAAATGCTGTAACATACTTAAGGAAATTCATTTATGTTGTCTAAGATCTCTTGACGCTGATCAACACAAGCGTCTAGCTAAATGTATTACCAATCTTTGCCCCGAGGTTTTGATTTAGTGGTAAGGATGCAACACAAAATGTGTGGAAAGATACGTCTCTAGTTCAAACCCTGCCACTGACAAGAGGGTTGACATTCAAGTACCCCCTCCCCTCCCCGAGTTTCCGAACATGTGGGTCAGTTGGAGTTGGGCCATAACTCATAGGGGAATCTTAATCATCAAAAATGTAAATAAAATTTATGCCAATCGAATTGATCAAAAGAAAAAGGTTTTGGTGGGTAAACTTTGAGTTTCATTTTGACGTAGGATTTGGGCTCCTAATTGGCCCTGCAATCAAAAGACAATGGTACCATGCTACCTTCACTTAGGGGTGTCGACACAGACGTAAATAATTCTTTTGCCTGGTTCTATAATTGAAGTATTAAATAGGACTGCTTCTCATAAGAAACTGAATAAACAGAAGGTTGCACTTCCCTTGCAAGCTATGTATGATGACGATTTGGATTTTCGGTCATCTTTGTTCTAAATGTTATTTCATTACGTCTCTTCTGACATCCTACTTCGGTGCTCAGGGAATCCATGATGGTTTTAGTTTGTCTAAATTAGGAACAATTCTACTGAGCTACAGCTACAAAATTCACAAATTATTTAAACATCGACTTCTCGGTGCTACAAATTTCTTGTATTGATAGCATCTAGACTATTCTTGGCATATGGATGCTTATCCATTTGTTCTGATTTTTGTAACTTATTGTCTGTGTTATTGCATGGTTTCTTTAGCTTCAAATCACACTGATGTCCCACGGAATAAGGAAAAGGGAATGCACTGGGCTCTAGTGCTACTCATCTGTGTGTTAGTGACGACTTTTGTAGTGCTTGGAGCAGTGACTGCCTACAAATATTGGCAAAAGAGAAAGAAACAACAAGAGCAAGCTCGATTCTTGAAGCTGTTCGAAGAGAGCGATGACATAGAGGACGAATTGGGCATTGGACCACTTAGTCATGTCATTTAGGTAGAAAAGAAAAAAAAAATCCCCTTCTCATAGTATACCCTAAAACACTTGTACATTGCTTTTGGTTTCAATCTTTTTCTTGGAGGGAACTATTGAGACAGTTGTATAGTGTAAACTTAACACAGTGAAAATTTGTATAAATTCATTGTACTACAAGAGTAATGCTAAAACTCAAAACTGGTCCTTGCTCTTGTAAAAGAAAAGATATTTTGCTTCAAGTAGTTGAAAGGATAGGTAAAAAAGTAACCTTCGGGGTAGCCCAGTGGTTTGGACTTGGAACTTCCATGTTGGAGGTCTCAAGTTCAAAATTCCTTGCCAACAAAAGCAAGGAGTTTGCCTTCTAGGTTGAGCTCGTCGCATCGGGTTTGCCTAGTGCGGGTTACCTCTAAAAAAAATGAATCTACCTATGGGGGCTTTGGCTTGGTCTTTATTGACAGGTAAATTAATAAGTATACATGATTGCCAGTTAATTTTCACATTACTCAAGGGTATGTTTAGTACAAAAGGAGAATGTTTTCTCGGAAAATAAGTATTTTTTTTGCTTATTTTCTGGTGTTTGGTAAAGTAAACAAGAAGTATTGTCGCAAAAGTATTTATAATAATCTACATATAGTATTGAGGATGGGGGTTGGCGGGGGCGGAGGCAGGGTGAGTTGGAGGGTGGGGAGGAGACAATCAGTGTAGATAAGTTACTATGAGCAAGTTACAAGTATATACATTGAATGAGTATTGGGATAATTACTATCCTAAACACTTCGATTGATTAGCTTACAAAATATGCACAAAATATATAGGTCGTATATACTTTACTAACTATACATATACACAACATATGCAAGTGTATATTTCGGCCATGTTAGTAAACTAGCTGATCGAACTTTATATATCCATAACTTGCTCATTTCTATATTCTATTTTTTTACTGGAGTTGTAGGAATTCTTAGGTCCAGAGTAGATGAACATCTACACCTAAAGTAAACAAAATTCAGATTAATAAGAAAGGGATTTAGGTATAGTTTAAAAAAATGATTTTTTTATTTTTTATTATAAGAACGTGAAAAATAATAATAAGAAATAGACAAATTTGATTTCGTAAAGTAATGAAGGCGTGTGCAAAAGAGATTAGGAATATATTGGTGACCATATTATAAGCCACTTGGAAGTGACTAATAATTCAATAAAAATTAGATGAATTATAGTTATTGCAACTAAATAAAACACACAAGAAAGTAGCAGTGGCTACTATATGAATATAACACGAAACAAGTTAGCAACGTGTATTATATTGTTTCTCTACTTTGTACAAATAGTCAAGTTTACATTACGTTTACGTCATTATTATGTATCTCGAAATTTAAAATTTAATGACTCAAATATAATCAGGATTTCTATTGAGGTGATTTATTAAGGAGTTTAAACGCTTTCTACTAATATGTTAATTTATTTTTATAGCTTGAATACAATTAATTACCAGTTAAGGGATGATGGATCTCAACCACCTTATCATACGCGCACTACAGGCAAATAAGTTTCCTGCGGATTTTCATACTAATCCTCGGGAAAATCACCAAGTAATTCACACTTTTTTTTGTAGTATATACTCTTTGGTGATTCAGGATTAATTTTAGTCGGAGAGATTGATAAAGGGATTGGAACGCTCAATGCTCACTATTAACATGTCATTTATTTTCAAAGTTTGAATCCGACCACTAACCTTAGATTGATGGGTTCCAACCATTTCGCATACCTTTTGGTGATTCAAGATTATTTTTTGTCGGAGAGATTTATTAAGGTGTTACAACGCTTACTAAGGAGTTTTCAGAGCTCGAACTCAACCACTAATCTTATTAGGTGGATGGTCTCAACCATCTCATTATATTCTTTAGTGATTCATGATTAGTTCCCAAAGAGATTTATTAAGGGGTAGAAAAACTCACTATCAAGATGTTATTTATTTTTAGAGCTCAAATATGACGATTATCTTATGTAGATGGGGCCCAACCATATCTAGCCATACCCTTTGGTGATTAAGTTTCGCCAGAGAGATTTATTAAGGGGATGAAATGCTTCCTACTAAGATAATATTCATTTTTAGAGCTCGAACTTGACTACTAATTAAGGTTGAAGAGGCTTAACCATCTCGCTATGCCTTTGGTAATTCAGGATTAATTTTTGCGGAGGAGATTTGTTAAGGGGATCAAACGTTTTCTATCAAAATACTACTTATTTTTAAAGTTGAAAGCCGATCATTAAGGATGAACGAGTTTCAATCATCTCACTTCTGGCCAAACTGAAGTTAATAGACATGAACCTTTTGACATTTTAGTGATATCCAATAAAGTTTTCCTTGTTGTAAATTACT
Organism: Solanum etuberosum; assembly: GCA_029582245.1. NCBI lineage: Eukaryota > Viridiplantae > Streptophyta > Magnoliopsida > Solanales > Solanaceae > Solanum > Solanum etuberosum. Next base: position 30,465 of record JAJONR010005670.1, on the reverse strand, counting down.
TCTCAACAAACCAATTGATAGAAGTTCCAAAGAGTTATGATATACACTAATCACTTGAAAGGAATTTATTAGGTTAGAAGAATAAGTAGTTGATATTTTTTTCTAAAAGCACACAAAAAATCTCTCCCCATTAAATCTGGTTAGTTACAACTATGGCATCTGATGTTTTTTTTAAAAAAAAAAATTCTTTATTATAAAAAAGAGGTTACTGCTATGAACCTTTTAAATTACACGAGTGATATTCTAGAACATCATTTTTGAATTTCATCCACAAAATTTGAAAGATATTGGCTATTCTCTTTTTATATATAAAAAAAAAAGCCCAAAAAAGTCAATAAACGTTATTTTTATGTTGCTCAGATCCTTTAAATTTCTTGTTGCACCCAACATGATTTGGGTGTGGAAATGTGGAAGTATGACCCATATTGTATTTGGTCAATCCAACCCGGGTGTTTCGACTACATTTATGGGTAGGGGTAAAGTCATAGCGGTGATTGTGACAAAACTCAAAAACTTTGGCTCCAACTTTATATTAGTGTTAAAAAATATTTAATATGTAAAAAAAAAAAAACTATCTAGAACTTCGTAAGTAAAAAAAATTATGATTTAAAACTCATAAACTCAAAATCTTAACTTCACCTGTGAACAAAAAATTATATATTGATATGGTATTTGGTTTGGTTGAGATTTCATGTGGTAAATATATTAGGAACACTTTGCTATTATATGAGATAACTTATGAAGAAAATATTATATATATAAATAGGAACACTTTATTAAATATTATATTTATACTTATATATAAATAGAAACACTTTATTATTATTATAAGAAATAGCTTATGATTAAAATATTATATATATAGGAACACTTTGCTATAATTAGAGATTACTTATGAACAAATATTAGGAACACTTATATAATGAGATAACTTATGAACAAAATATTAACTAGCTTTGATTTAACAACTTCACTTAATCATCAAAATATATACTCATATACGTCGTAATATACATTTATTGATTGTATCTTACCACTCGTACGTACCTATATATCCCCAAATCCAAATTTAAGTAAAAATAAATCCGACTTTTATATCCGCATCCGTATGAGATGCCTAGTAACATAGACCTGGTAGTTGATGATGTAAATTACGTACACACTTGTATACTTATTCAATGGAAGGCATCCAACTTGCCACCTACTGAACTTACTTTAGTATAATTTTCAAACCTCAACATTACACGAAAACATTAAAATTTTAACCTTATATTCTTGTACAAAGGCATCAAAAAATATATTTACTTAGCCAAAATTCATAAAGAAAGTGACTCAACATGAAGAAAAAATTGTTGAAGAACTTTTCATACATTTTGTCTTTCTATTTAGTGTGTTGTTTTAGACAAAACTAGTAAGAAATATACATCCATAAACACCAAACACCCTTCACTACAAAAACAACAACTACTGGATTTTGTTATTTAGCTACAAAATTTGGTCGTTTGTAGTAGTGCTTTGATCAAACATGTCTAATCTTGGTGGAGGCGACGACATGTCTTCAGCTAGTGATCTTCCATTTTTAGGCCCAAGAAACAACATGGAACTTCAAGAATTTGGAAGAAAACCAAGGCACAATGTCTCTATCACACTAGGTGAGCTATTGAAACGCGTTGGTGACTCTGCTGAGGAAAAAAACCAAGTTATTGAACTTGGGAATCACTCCAATTATACTACTACTACTACTACTCCTTCATCATTTCCCTTTGTTCTTTCCTTTCACAACCTAACCTATAGTGTTAAAGTCAAAAGTCAAATATCACTTCCTAGGTGGTTGAGGAGGGGCGACAAAGACGATGAGTTGTCATCCGATAATAACATGAAGGTGTTGTTGAATGACATATCAGGAGAAGCCAGAGAAGGTGAAATCATGGCTGTTCTTGGAGCTAGTGGCTCGGGAAAATCAACGTTGATTGATGCCCTTGCAGATCGAATATCAAGGGAAAGTCTTAAAGGGAATGTTACTTTGAATGGTGAAGTTCTTCAATCAAAGCTTCTCAAGGTTATCTCAGCATATGTTATGCAAGATGATCTTTTGTTCCCAATGTTAACAGTTGAAGAAACACTCATGTTCTCAGCCGAGTTTCGTCTTCCAAGGACTTTATCTAAGTCCAAGAAGAATGCTAGAGTTCAAGCGTTGATCGATCAATTAGGCCTTAGAAATGCTGCCAAGACAGTGATTGGTGATGAAGGCCATAGGGGAGTTTCTGGTGGCGAAAGAAGACGTGTTTCTATTGGTATCGACATAATTCATGACCCTATTGTCCTGTTTCTTGATGAACCAACTTCAGGACTTGATTCCACTAGTGCATATATGGTAGTAAAAGTCTTGCAAAGAATAGCACAAAGTGGAAGTATTGTGATCATGTCAATTCATCAACCAAGTTATAGAATTTTGAGTCTTTTGGACCGTTTAATCATCCTTTCGCGTGGACACACGGTCTTGACTAGCCCTCCTTCATGTCTACAACAATTTTTTGCTGATTTTGGGAATCCAATTCCTGAAAATGAAAACAGGATAGAGTTTGCTTTGGATTTCATCAGAGAACTCGAAGGAACTCCAAATGGAACCAACACTTTGATGGAATTCAATAAAACATGGCAAAGGGAAAGAAACTCAACAACTAGCACTAGCAGCTTTTACAATGGACCAAAACCATCACTTAAAGATGCAATAAGTGCAAGTGTTTCAAGAGGGAAATTAGTCTCAGGAGCAACGAATATCGACCCAAATGTCTCTTCTTCAAACGTCCCGAAATTTGCTAATCCATTTTGGGTAGATATGGTTGTGATAGCCAAAAGATCAATGTTGAATTCCATGAGAATGCCTGAGCTATTTGGTATGCGTTTTGGCGCTGTCGTTGTCACTGGGATTATCCTAGCCACAATTTTTTGGAAATTAGACAATTCTCCAAAAGGGGTTCAAGAAAGGTTAGGCTTTTTTGCCTTTGCAATGTCCACAACTTTTTACACTTGTGCTGAAGCCATTCCTGTTTTTCTTCAAGAAAGGTATATTTTCATGAGAGAAACTGCTTATAACGCTTATCGTCGTTCCTCTTATGTTGTTTCACATGCCATTATCTCACTTCCTTCCATATTAGTCCTCTCCATTGCCTTTGCTGTCACAACATATTGGTCAGTTGGACTAGCCGGTGGCGTTTCTGGTTTCCTTTACTTCTTGCTCTTCTTAGTTGCCTCATTTTGGGCAGGGAGTTCATTTGTCACATTCCTCTCTGGTGTCATCTACAACATCATGATGGCCTACACAGTCGTGGTCGCGGTCTTAGCTTACTTCTTTCTCTTCAGTGGCTTCTTCATTAGTCGCGATAGAATACCTCCTTATTGGATATGGTTTCACTATATGTCCTTAGTGAAATACCCTTACCAAGGGGTGTTACAAAATGAGTTTTCTGATCCCAACAAGTGTTTTGTAAAGGGTGTCCAGCTTTTCGACGCCTCGCCATTGAGGGCTGTCCCTGAGGCCTTAAAGATCAAGTTGTTGCAAAACATGAGCAAGACATTGGGAATGAACATAACAAACACAACATGTTTGACAACAGGATCAGATATATTGAAGCAAAGTGGTGTGACTGACTTGAACAAATGGACTTGTTTTTGGATCACAATTGGTTTGGGATTTTTCTTTAGGATTCTCTTCTATTTTGCTTTGTTGATTGGAAGCAAAAATAAGAGGAGGTGAAAACCTATGTTGCTCAGACTCTTCAAAAAAGTCAATGGATATTTTTGGAGAATCCGACACGGATGCAGTATCGAAAGTGAAGTGTCCGCTCAAGAAAACAAGATGAAAAAAAAAATTAATCTCACCATAAGTTTACTAAGTAGTTCTTTTTTATCTTAATTTTAATTGAGTAGCTCTTTTTTCCTATGTTTTCTTAGGCATTATTATTATGCTTATTTTCAAATGTTCAATATGTTGTTAAATAATGTTCATCAAGTTGTATTTAGATTGTTAGCTTCTGAATTCTGATATTGTTAGTTCCACTATTTTATGGAGAATGTAATTTGCAGATATCCTTCTAACTTATGTTGTTCGATATCTTCAAATATGTTATTTGGTGTGTGCTGGATTCTTCAAAAGTAGTGCATTTTTGAAGGATCTGACACGGGTGCAACAACATTTTGGAAGAGTCCGAGCAACTTAGCTTCTAACCATTTGGTATATATGTTTTATAATCATTTGGCATATAACTCCCCCATTTAATCTGTTAATTTTGACTTACTACGAAATTTAAGTGAAGAAGACTTTTGAATCTTGTGGTTTTAAATGTGTCATTGGAAAGTTGAAACTAAAAAGTTGTCAAAAACAAAAAAGAACATTCTTTTTAAACAGACTAAATAAAAAAGTAAGATCAACAAATTAAAACGGAGGAAGTATAAGAAATTAACAATACTTTGCTTGACATTGAAACTCAATTTCTCTAAAGCATGATTATATGTTGCGATAGAAAAAGGTCCTTTTCTTTTGTATATTGAAAAAAAGTAGGTGGTAATTTGATAGGATGTAGGATGTAAATATGGGGTGTCCTTGTCATATATTTAATTCCGGTCAGATATATTTATAAATGGAAATAATTGTTCTTTCAATATAGTTGCATCTCTTTTTAAAAAACGTTTTAAGTAATCATAAATATAGCATGAAAATATTTCTTTTCTTTTTAAAATCCACCTCACATCAATAGCGTGAATCTATAATCTTTAGAAGTGCAAAATCAATTTACACATTTTTGAATGATTTACTCCATGGACAAGCTAGCCCATCCATATATATATATATATATATAATCTCTAAAATTCGTTTGGAAGGAGTTCAACTATTCGAATTCAGAGATATAAACCTAAGCGCTCCAAGCCAAAATAGAAAAGAAAAAGAATGCAACTATGCAATACATTTTTGGATTTTCTTTTCTCTCCGAGCCAAGCGATCACCTTTTTAGTTAAAACAAAACCTGCCCTTTACAACTTGTTACCAATTGTATTATATTGTTGGTTTAAATCAATGCTTGTTTTAATTATTATTTAAATTTTATTGTATCATATCATTATGTAATTATGAAAAATCTTATTTTATATACTGACCAAATTGATGTGATCAAGTTGTCACCTTATTTTTTTCCTTTTTATTTTATCTTTGTTTGTTAGCTAATCTATTTCTCGTAGGTTTTGCTTTTCAAATTACTCATGTGCGACGTTACATAACTATGAAAAATGATATAATCTATTCAAACAGTATATTCATTGGGACTAGGAGTGTCAAAAGAATATGAAAAATCGATCAAACCAACCAAACCTAACTGTACCAAACCGATTTATATCATTTTCTCAATAAAACTGTGAACTTTTAGTTAAGTGAATAATGTTCCGAACAATTGGAATGATCTTTTTAATTTATAATTAAAAAAAAAATCCCAAACCAAACCGAATAACCTTACATGTATATAAATATATTAACAATATGTTTAATTTAATATATATATATATATTTTATAATATTTTTCAAATATAAATATAACCTAGGTCCTAGATACTATAATAGATACTCCCATCAAACTATATGACAAAGCTCATGCAAACATTCCTATGAAATGTTTAAGATCAAACAATATGGTAACAAGATTTTACATTCTTGACATCTTGGTGAAGAATTGAAGTGTTTCTTCAAGAATATACTTGTGAAAGAAATATTTTAATGTTTTGATGTGATACTTTAAAAGTTAAAAAAATTCAAAAATTAACCGAACCATACCGATACCGAAGAGAAACCGATATGATTGGAATGGTTTTAAAAAAATTAATTTTAATTATACATTATAAAATACCAAAAAATTGAGATGATATAATTTTAAAAAAATAATCGAACGAACCGTTCTATTGACTGTTTGACACCCTAATTGAGACAATACAATACAATACAACATGACACCTAACAACTTTTCACTTTGGGCTCAATAAAATGGGCCTGTAAACCACAAACTAATTTTGGGCCTCAATCAATCTCAACCGTCCAATATACAATCACTGAAATCTGATCCGTTCATTTTCTGTATGTCGGTTCAAGAAAAAGATAACGTTCGATAATAAGAGTTTCTTCGTTATTCTTTTACAGGGTTTCGATAAGCAGCCAAAGAAAAGTTGCAAAGGAATTTCGCTCATTTGGGTAATTTTTTATATTTAACTTTTTTTTACCTTGATTAGTTAAATTTAATTGTTCTGTTTCCTTAAAATTATTGATTTTTAGGGATTCTTGATTTGTGTTTAGTGAGAAATTGTGGTGGTTGTTTCTGAAATGTTGTGGGGTTTTTATAATTCTTTTTATTTTTTTGGGTTTGTGAGTATTTGTGGAATTTTTGTTAGGACATAGTATAAAGCTGAGATATTTATCCAATTTTTTGAATTTTTTTGTTGTGGGGTTGGACTAGGTTAAAAGGGTTGTCATCTATTATGTGATTTCTAATAGTGAGAAGTTGTGTAGGTTGTTTCCTGTCAACAATTATGAAAAAAGATTGAAGCTTTTGGCTTTGTGCTCTTGAAATTGTTGAATTTGTTTGATTGGGATTGGATTGAGTAGGAGTTATGGTTTCTTGAAATGTGAATTTGTGGTTGTTCTGTCTATTTTTTTTTGTTTTCTTGTTATGAAATTTGATTTTGAAGTACCATGATTTCTAGAAATGTGAATTTGTGGTTGGTTCTGATTATGTTGTTGATTTTCTTGTTTTTTTTTGGTTAAAAATTTCAGACGGAAAATTTGCTGAGTTTCTATTGATGTGAGTTCTGCATGCTTTTCTTCATTCGTAGTGGCCCACCAGTAACTATTTGGTGTTGTAGTACCTTTTGGAAGTTCAAGCTTTCTCAATTCCGAAAAGAATGTTATGGTTTAAACATTCTGTGTGCATATTGTAAGCTGCTGATTTCAATTTTTGGGAAGGAGAAATTTGCTACTAAGATATGTTAGATTCTTATTATATGGAATGGTTATGGTTGTTTTACTCGCTGAAAGCTTATGTAAAATTGGTTGTAAGAAGTATACTGTGAGTTGATCTTTTTGAGGTAAGAGGTGTCACATAGGTTCCATAATTGGTTGAGATGATTCAGTATGATCTTTTTGAGGTAAGAGGTGTCGCTTAGGTTCCTTAATTGGTTGAAATGATTCAATACTGTAGCTAAAATCAAACTACTTTCTTAGATCCTTCTTGAGTTGATGGGAAGTTATCTGAGTTGGATTATGTAAATTGAATGTCAGGTTGAACATGCTTGATTTTTTTTTTCTCTTTTGAAATTTTAAAGAGCTTAGAATTCTTGTTTATGCGTGGTTATCTTTTGAACTCTTTATTTTTCTCTGTCGGACGGGATGGGACGGGATCTTTACGCTTCCAAAAGTCTGTCAGTGAATTCAAGTCCCTTAACTAGCTCAAAATAAGTTTGTATTTTGGCTTATATTAATTTTGTGCTTAGATTTTTAACATGTAATTTTGTTATAGAATAGCTCAATGTGCTAGTTTTCATTTCTTGTTTGTTGTATTACCCCAGGATTAGTTCTGCTCTAAATTACTTTTTGGCATGTTTGACTCGGTCAGACACATCTTGTGCTGGGTGATTTAAAATGTATGTGAACGGATTGAGTTGTAATATTATATTATCTTTGTTCTGTGCATGTTTTCAGTTTGAGAATTGTGCTGTAAAGATGCCTCGTTATGATGATCGTATGGGAAATAGCACTCGTCTCTATGTGGGACACCTGTCTTCACGGACCCGTTCACGTGATCTGGAGCGTGCGTTCAGTAAATATGGGAGGTAAATTTTTTCCAGATTCTTGGCACATCATGCATTTCTTTGTATAGGCCTAAGGCCATCACAGTGTCATTTGCTTTCTTACTGCTTTTGATATAGCCAGTTGCCATTGAGCAACTGAAATTGCGGAAATTCTGTGGAAAATTATTTTTGTTACAACCATGTAATGTTGTTTGTTGATGTCCTAGAGAACTTTGGGTGATCTTTTCCTTTTATATGTTGTCGTATGGGAACTTTGTTCCATCTACCTTAAAGTTCAATGCAATCCTACCCAAGTTGCTTCTTCCATGAAGGTGCTTCATTTAACCATAAAGAAGGATATTTGTATTTGTCGATGAGATACTTGGCTCCTTCGGGTTGTAACGTTAGATCTCAAATTGATGGATCATCTATGCTTGTAAAATTGGACTGGGTACTGGAGAAATATTTCTGTGCTACTCTTTTTGTCCTATTTCTCATATATTTCGTTTCCTTCATCTGGAAGGGAGTTTTATACCCACGGTTCTGTTCAACCAATTTATATGATATACTAAGATCACAGTTGCCTGCTCTGTGTGCCCTTATAATTGTTTGTCATAAAGCTCAAGTTCTTATTTGTGTTCTGATATTGTACAATAACTCATGGTTTTCTGTGGGGAACTCCTTAGAAATGCACAGTTGGTTTAGAACACCAGCAGAAAGTCGGTGGAGGTTTACATTTTTAAGTCTACCATCTGTGTGTTGGAATTTCCTTCCAAGCATATGTATTGCTCGGGTATATTATCAATTATTATATATAAAGGAAAATGTGTTCCAGATGCTTGTGAGTTTAACTTGAATGATCTTGTTGACGGTTTATAGGCATTTGCCTGGCCTGAAGGTCAATCTTGAGAGGGTGGCCTTGGTGGAATTGATGGAAAGTCTTGCCGGGTTTTAGGAGTCTTCGGTGATTCTTTCTATAATGGCCTTGGTGGAGTCTTCCCCGGTTTTAGGAGACTTTGGTGGTCCTTTCTATAATGTCTTTGCGTATTTTTATGGAATTCCCAACAATCTCAAACTGGTGTATAGTTCGTCTTGAGGGGCAAGTGTTCATGAACTTCCTGTGCTTAAGTAAGTAATGATGGCCTTACTGTTTCTGGCAACCATTTCCGCAGAGTACGGGATGTGGACATGAAGCACGACTATGCCTTCGTAGTATGTATCATCTCTCTGTTTTCCCTTTATTATGGTGTTAATATTTTCATTAGTTCCCATTTTGATCCCCCAACCATCCCCGCCAAATTTTTTTTGTTTGCTACACAATGTGTTTCAACAGGAATTTAGTGATCCTCGAGATGCTGATGATGCAAGATACTATTTAGACGGCCGTGACATTGATGGACGCCGCATAATTGTGGAATTTGCCAAGGGAGTAAGTATTCTATACATGTATTTCCTTGAATTTTCCTCTCGTCAATTTGCTGTCCTGACTAGTGAATTAGGGCTCCAGTAAAGCTGCTAGATAACCTCAATTCTTTCTCTCTCTTTTAACTGCACCTCGCTTTCTCCGCCTTTTAAGTTTAATTATATATATATGCTGAATAATGTCCCCCCCCCCCCATAAATAATTTTAAAAAAAACCAAAAAAAAAACGAGGTAGGCAATTCTTGTTTCAACACATCATCAAATTGCACTATCCTGGTTTAACGGAAGTGGGCTAATTGTAGTAGTAACTGTTGATCCTTGCATGATCCTATTCACAAAATAATTAAGTAAATGAATAAATTGTTGAACTTGGTTTCCTATGATACATCTCAGCTGATTCTGATATCGGATAATGGTTGTTTTTCTAGGTGCCACGTGGACCAGGTGGTTCGCGTGAGTATCTTGGCAAAGGACCCGCTCCTGGGTCAGGCCGCTGCTTCAACTGTGGACTTGAAGGTCACTGGGCTCGAGATTGCAAAGCTGGGGATTGGAAGAACAAGTGTTATCGATGTGGAGAGAGAGGTCATATAGAAAGGAAATGCCCAAATAGTCCTAAAAAACTCAGGTACTTTAACATCTGTGAAGCAAGTGCCTTCTTTATCTTATGCCCCTAATCTTTTCCTTTTGAGTTTCTTGACTTTGTGGTGTTCATTGCAGTAGACGCAGCTACTCTCGGTCGCCTGTTAGGTCAAAGTCTCGCTCACGCTCACGTTCACGTTCTCCTCGTCGAAGTTATAGCAGAAGTCGCAGCTATAGGTGAGTTTTGACACGTGTTTAGATGGCATTCATTTTGCTGTGGAATTTGCTATTTGCTCGGGTTGTCCTCATGAATTCATTACTTGTAAGTTAGAATAGAATGTGGCTATCAATATTTGCAAATACGGATCATCAGTAGATGAACTATTGAAAAATTAGTTACTCAGACACAGCTTCAACTTCCAAATATATTTTTTTGGCTTCAACTTTAGGAACTTTGTGTTTCAACTTCAACTAAATATGGTGTTCAAACGCTTAAGTTGAAATATTTCTGAGCTCTTTCCTTGGTTCTTTCAGTCAATCAAGATCCCCGCCACCAAAGAGAGAACAAGTCGACCAGGTCAAGCGATCAAGAAGCTACAGTAGGAGCCCGGAGCCAAGGAAGGCTAGTCCAAGCCCTCCACCCAAGACTAGGAAGCGCAGCCCAACACCTGAAGAGGGAAGCCCGATGGAAGCAAAGAGCCCTCCTCCACCAATGAGAGAAGAAGGTGCCTATAGCCAAAGCCCCAGAGAGAGAAGCGTGAGTCCTTCAAGTCCTAGAAGGGATAGCCCAGCTCCTCGAAAGTATGATGATGATGACAGCCCTGCTGAAGCTAATGGTGGAAGTCGAAGCCCGAGTCCCAAGTACCGGAGGAACCATGCAGATGAAGATGATGAGGATGAAGGTGAGTTGCGTAATCAAAGCTCCGGTAGAGAGAGCCAATCACCTTGAAACTTGGTGGAATCTTTCTGAATGCATTTTGTGAAGGCTGGACCTTGTGAGGACTAATGAGGATGTACTTGAAAGAATTGACTTGCATCTATATTTGGGATTATATGTTTAGTACAATGCTTGGTATTTGATGAATACTAGACTAGCCATTGAATGACAAGTTTGCTGGCGTTTTGATACCTATACATTCTTCATATTTGAGAACCAACAATACATTTCACTTATTTTGTGTCCCCAAAGTTGAAAGTTATCTATCCCATCTACTTACTCTTCGTAGCGTGCTAATGCTAGTGCTCTTCCTGTATAAGCGAGACTCTATTCAAATCTGTCGTTTCTTGGGTGAATCCGTGAACACTCCACTGCTGAATGATTCAAGATATTTGATCAATTGGGTGAGAATTTATATTACTTAATCATGATGAAGTGCTAAAAAGTGTGTATGCAATAATGAATGAGAATTGAGAGCTAATGAATATACATTACCATAATTTAGTTTTCTCATACTTTCCATATGCAATGTTATATTTAGCAGGAGATGGCACAAGAATAAGCCAAGGTGGCTTAATTTGAAATAAACTTTCGTGCATTTGGTGATTTTAGATGCGTTTGATATGATTAATTGTAACTCCTTAAGTTGATAAATCATTCCTTTTTAACAGAAAAAGATCATATAAACAGTTTAATCGAGATCTCATAGAAGAATTCGTCCTGATATATCAATCCATGCATATTATTATGATGAAATGGGTACAAATTTTCGAATTTTTACTAATATTGGCAATAAACAATAATCAATTTAAAAATAAATAAATCAAATTTAAACAAAATAAATGAATTCCTTTGACTATATGTGCAAAAAATAATAATTAAAAGGCCAAAATATAAACGTCTGAAAGGGCTATTTCTGCAAAGAATTTATATGGCGCTAATGACCCAATCAATCCATAAGAAATCCAAATGTCTCATTCGCTGTCTGCGGTGGCTCTGCCGCGTTTCGCCACCGTCATCACGGCGGTGAAGCAGCCACGTCAGAGACCGAACCCGAAAACCCAAAGCGGTAAGCAAAAGACAACAACCACCATCACTCCCGGTGTACCGGCGGCCACCGTCATGAAAACAACGTCAGGATTTAACAGCAGAAACAAAGAACCGACGTGGAAGTGCGTCCAGAACTGTGGTGCCTGCTGCAAACTTGAAAAAGGGCCAAATTTTCCTTCCGCTGAAGAAATTTTCGATGACCCTTCTGATATTGAGGTTTTTCTCCCCCATTATTTTGAGTTTAATTTATGTGGGTGTTATGAATATGATGGCTTTATACTACATTTATCATATTTTATAAGCTATTTGAATGGAGTTTGATCCTTTATTATGTTGGTTTTGAGCTCGGATAAAGGAGGAGGGTTGTTATAGAAGCTGGAAGCTAATGTAAAACTTGTCAATTCATTATGAATCGTCATAAGTATGACATGAGCTTAGATAAAAGAAGTGGGGATTCGTATAGACGACCCTAACTTGTTTGGGACTGAAACCTAGTTGTTGTCTAGGATGTGTCGGATCCCGAATAACAAGCAAGCTCTTTACCCTCAAATTCAAACATGTGGGTGCAAAATGTTATCCTGCTTTATTGTTACGTAGCAATAGAAGCCTGCTTATGCCGCTAGTGGACACAGGGAGGGAGTAGGCGAAGCGTGCCATTCGTAATGGAAAGAAAGATACTACTTCTTCGCCTCTTTGTTGGATAGCCGGTGCGAACATAGTGGTCTCTGACCAGGAACCTATCCGAATTGGATCTTGACATGTCGGTGGTTTTTAACCGCAGGCATTTTGCCAGGACGTTGATATGCTTATCATGAATTAGGTCGGGTGGCTGGTGGTTTCGGGATCCCGTAGAAAATGCTTCTTGTATGTTGTAGTAAAGTATCAAGATATGATTGAATTTAGTAAGATTAGATAAGTTAGAGTATTTGATTTTCAGAGATAAGTGGTTAAACTGAATTTGAGTTCTTAAAAGTTGTCATAGAAGTAATAGATTTTGTGTAACATATTTTCGCATTCCGAAATGAACAGGCAATTATATGAAGTTTGAAGCTTTTATATGTGGATTTTTCTTCTCAGTTATTCAACAGCTTGGTGGGTTCTGATGGATGGTGCATAAATTTCGATAAGAGCACAAGAAAATGCTCCATTTATGCAGGTGAAACTTGTTTTCTTTCCTATTGGAGTTTGGAGATATCATTATTTATATGATTTTGTTTTGTTGCTTTTGTTATGTTGGTAAATTTCTTGAATTGTTGTTCTTCTCTTTGCTTTAGATCGTCCCTACTTTTGTCGGGTTGAACCGGCCATCTTTGAGACACTGTATGGGATTGAAACGAAAAGGTTCAACAAGGAAGCTTGCAGGTAATTCATTGATGTTTTCTCATATACTCCTTGCCTGCCTTTCGACTTTGTGAAAGTCTGAAGTCTTCTCCAGTGAAATTCTATTCGATACTGATGTTTTGATCAAAGAGATGATTCGATTGCAGTTGTTGCATAGACACAATTAAAGCGGTGTATGGATCAACCTCAAAGGAGTTGGAAAATTTCAATGCTGCAATATGGAGTTCAGCTTAGTTCTGCATTCTATTTCATGAGGTAGCTTCTCTTTTCCTTTGGTACACTAGATTTTAGTTCAAGGTGCTCAAGTCGTCAGGATGCTTTTACTGTCTTGACAAATGACAGATCCCGAATTTCGGGGTATAATTAGTGAATTTCTTAACATATGGGTTCCTACAACAATATCAGGTTAATATGTATAAATGATTTGGTTCACAATAAAATATTTATAGATGTTTAGTGAATTTCTTAATATATGTATACAGGGTATACACAAAAGCTACTGAGTTCCTATGAACCCGTATATTGTACACTGGCTCTGCCTCTGATAACAGATGTCGACTTTCACACCCAAATTGATAAATTGCTAGTCTCTTTTGTGAGCTTGTCTAATTTGCTTCTCTCAAGATGTTGGAGTTTACATGAGAAGATATAGGCTTTTTTAATCAGCTTCATATTCTGAGTTTCAGGTGAATCATTTTGGTGGTTTTCTGTGTCGATCAGCAGTTGCTAGGCAGATCGATGAACCATCATAGTTGTCATTTTATATAATGTTCTATCGCAATCAGTTCTATGCGTGCATAATGAACTGGTGCGCTGCACTTGGATCTGGAATACTCAAAAGTTGATGGGAAATCACAAATTTAAAGACTTGGAGATCTTTTGGCTAGGCAGATCGATGAATCATCCTAGTCGACTGAAGATGTTGGTGATTTAGTCCGGGATCGTCTTCTTTAAAGAATTCAATACAGTGAGACAGTAGCTCCTATGAGTAGAGACCTATGTTTATTATTATGTGAGATTTCATTGTATGGCCAATCTTTTACCAGAATTTGTGGGAGAAGACTTTGCCTTATATATAAAAAAAAAAATCAGTTTATTCATCTTTTTGTATCCTTTATACAACTATGGCCTATACATTGCTGTTTTCTTGAGTTCCTTGGATGTAAAAATCACTACTATAGGTCTTTGAGGAAAAGAGTTTTTTTATCCAATTTTTTCTTTTTTTAGGACCATCCGTAATGACTTACTGAATGATATCCATGGCATCTATAGGATCCACGCCACTCCTTATAGGGTTTAGGGGTCACGAAATAAGAATTAATTTTTTTTTATTTTTTTCTATGTTATAGTCCATGAATTTTCAAAATATGACCAACATGATTTTTTTATCCAAAATTTTAAGGAACCATCCAATTTTTTTGTATGTATTAGTCCATTAATTTTTGGGAATATAATTGACAAGATTTCTTTGACCCAAGTTTTTTTAGAATCATTCGTAATGACCTAGTGAACAATATCTATAAAATCTATAGGATCCACACTTCTTTTAGCATTTAGAGGTTACAAAACAGGAATTCAGGATTTTCTTAATTTTCATGTGTATAAGTCCATGAATTTCTAGAAATTGGACTAATCAAATTTTTTTGAACCAAAATTTAAGGAACCATCCGTAATAACCTAGTGAACGATACCCATAGCCTCCACAAAATCCACACCACCTTTTTTCATCATTTAGCTGTCATGAAACAGGAACTTATGATTTTCTCAATTTTTCATGTGTTATATTAGTCCATAAATTTTTGGGAAATAGACTAATTAGATTTTTTTGAACCAAAAATTTTCGGAGACCATGCATTAATGACCTAGTAAACGATATCCATAGCCTCTTTATGATCCGCACTAGGGCTGCGTATTGATCGGTTCGATTCGGTTTTGATGTATATCGATTTGACTTATTGGTTATCAGTTTGTAGAGATGCAAAACCGTTATAGAACCATTAAAATATTGGCTTATCGGTTATTGATCGTTATCGGTTCGGTTATTGGTTTAACCGTTAAGATTTAACACAAAAATAAATTAATAAACAATCACTTAGAAACAAGGTGACAAATTGAATGAATCATGTACATGGGTTCACAAGTTGCATCTTGCTCAAAAGCAAACACTTTTACATTGTAGAATAACCAAGATTATGAGATAGCCAGAAATAAAAGTAGGAAACTAAACTCTAAGTCAAAAACTTTATATACAAAATTATATAAATATAATTATTTAATTTACTATCGGGTTATCGGTTAACCCATTAAGAAAAAACCTCAAACCGTTAAGAACCGATAACCCGATAACAAAAAAATCAAAACCGTTATCTGAACCGCTAAACCAATAACCCATTACGGATAAACCAATAACTTTTTTTTCAGTTCGGGTTATCGGTTTCGATTCGGTTTTGAACAGCCCTAATCCGCACCACTTTTTTTAGTGTTTACTGATCACGAAACAGAACTTTGAAATAGACTGTCTTGTAAAACAAACTAATAAATCTCCTCAGTAAATTTGCCTCAATTTTAGCCATTTGTATCTGTGTTGGGTACTATGAAATATGATTATTTGAATGATGGAACATGATCATCTCCCTCTGATGTATGCCAAGAAGAATCTGCCATATCTACTCCCACATTAATCTTCACGGGGAAAATATGCTTGATGAGCTAGCTTTTGGAATTGAATTAAGCTCAAAATTGTGCATCTTCTCTACATTACTATTTCACCGGAATCAGTTTCTTCTACACCAAAACTTCTCATGTGATCCACCAAAATATCCACCAAACTAGCAATCGATTTAATATGTCCCATCGATATGTCTTCAGCAGTAAATCGAAAAACTTGATTGCTTATCTCGATCCAACTATAACCAGGATCCCGTTTAAGTCCGTTATCTTTCATCAACTTCTGCACTCTAGCTGCCTGATCCCAGTATCCTAAACGAGCGTATAAATTTATCAGCTGCAGATGGGTAGACGTGGACCATGGTTCCAGTGCAAGCCTATTTTCTGCAGCCTCAATCCCCAACCGAAAGTTCCCCTGAAGCCTACACGACATAAGCAAGGAACCCCAGATAACACCATTTGGCTGAATTGGCATCTTCTTGATAAACTCACGAGCCTCTTCTAATAAACATGCTCGTCCAAGAAGGTCCACGATACATGAATAATGATCTACCTCAGGCTTCACACCATAATCAACCATCGAATTAAAGTAAGACATGCCTTCTTTAACAAAACCAGCATGGCGGCAAGAAGACAACACCCCAAGGAAAGTAATCGAATCAGGCCTCACTTCTTGCTTCTTCATTTCCTCAAAAAGTTCAATAGCTTGAATAGCATGTCCTTGCTGTCCATATCCACAAATCATCGAGTTCCACGACACCAAATCTTTACTCTTCGTACTATCAAAAATGCACATAGCATCCTTTACTTCCCCATATTTACTATACATTGATAAAATCACATTTGCAACATGTACATAGGACTCAAAACCAATAACAATTATCTGGCAATGAATACTTCTTCCATGACCAAAACATCCACTACCCATACACACACTCAACAAGCTCGTAAAAGCGAATTCATTAACCTTCAACCCCAACCCCATCATACCCTTATACAGCTTCAAGCACATACCCAACTCATTCTCCTTCGCAAAACCATTTAACATAGCACACCAAGACACAACATTTCTCACAGACATTTCATCAAACATTTGGTACGCATTTACAATTCCTCCAAAATTACTATAAAAAGTAATCAAAGAACTACCAATATACACATTGGATAAAAACCCATTAACAATCACCAAACAATGAACTTGAATCCCTACACTAAAAACCCTTTTCGATGCACACAAACTCATAGCATTCGATAATAAACTAACTCCAATTTTAGACCCTTCTTTATGAAATCTAAATAGCAATGAGACTGAATCTTCTTCCTTTGAATACGAAAAAGAGTTATCTTTATCCAATGGGTGTTTACAATTTTGCACAGAACCTATTTGAAGAAAGTCCTCAATGAGTTTAACACAGTTTTGGTGATTCTTGATCACATTTTGCTTTGGAGCTAAGATATCAAGAAATCTCTCGCCCTTCAATGGCCTCTTTATCTTTGTGAGTGGCAATTTTTTTCTCATCCCATAACGAAAAAGGAGATTGTTCATTTCTTCTTATTCCAAACTTAATTTGAAAGTCATATTTTGATTCATACGTTTTCGAATACCGCTAATAATCAACGAATGACAAGTGTTTTTTGTTTGTGTAGATTTTAACAGGAATTTAATGAGTCGATCCACCTATAGGTTAGTGGAGTTTTTTTTTTTTTTTTGAATCTTTTTCACCACCGGGAGGTAATTTGATAAGCTAAATGATTACTTTTCGTGTTTCAGAATACGATGAACCAACATGTTAACTAATTGATAACTATAAATTGAGTCATATTTATCTAGAGAATTATTAGTTTCATCTTCGAACTATTGACAGTCTTAAAAGTCTCTCGACTTTCTTTGGTGTCAAAGACCATGACTAGTTAACCAGGAAGACAACTATTCTTCTGGCGAGAAGAGCGAGTCTCAGTTGGTCGGGGGTGAGAAGCCAATATGAAGCTTGCTATGAGGATGACACCCTTGACTAATTGAACTTAAAAACACTCCCAATTTTGTAACATGAGTAAAATACACCTCTAAATTCTTGGTATTTTCAACACTTATCTCGATTTCTTATTAAAAGTCTCATGTTTCTACAAAAATTTGAGACCACTTGCTACGTTATGTGGCAGATCGGGGGTGTATCTAAGTTTAGTTAGTCAAGTAGAAGAGTGTTTTTAAGGTTAATTCGAGAACGAAACTAATAATTTGTACCAAGTTCTGAGTGTTTTCAATACTTCTCTCTATTTTTCTATACAGTTTATTTTAGTGTTAACCGTTTAATGACATTTCTTTCATTTTTACGAAGAAAAACATTTTGTTTTTTAACCAAACATATCAACTATTTATTTTTGTTTTAGCATTTTATTTAAGTACATAATTGTTAATTCATCAATTGAATTTCAACATTTAAAAAACGTTTTTCAGCGTTTGATACTTCCAAAAAATGTTGACTAAAATTGCTACATTAATATTTAATGGTAATAATTTTTGGAATAGTTAATATAAAGTCAATTAGCTACAGCCCACCTATTCTAAAAGACTAAAACACTTTGGAACAGTAATGAGTAAATTTGAAGCCTACATACTTGGTTAATCTTGGCCTCATGAGTATTTCTATTACATTTTCTTGATTATAAAATAATACTTTTATTGCTTGTCAAATTTATTTGAATGATTGTGGTATGAGAAACTATTATGATAATTTAATATTAATATAAATACTCGATTTGAATGTTCATTTTTTACGAAGAATAAGCTCAACTTACAACTTAAAAATCGAAAATTCAAAATATTTTAATCGATCAATCTAAAATTCAACTAATAGAATGGAACGATTGGTGAAGGACGAGAATTCTGGGTTCTTTATATGACTTAGACAATCCTTCTCTCTTTGAGCTAATTTTTTAGTGTGAGTTAGATCCAAACCTTAATTTGACATGATATTAAAGCTAAGTAAAACCCAATTCGATGTGGGTCTCCAAAGTTCAAACAATAGCGGAAGGTGGAAAATATCTCCAGTTCATAAATGTGCACACATCAGACACGGCAGAGAATAAAAAAATATCCAAATTTGGACGCGGGGTCTCCAGAGTTCAAACAATAGCGGAAGATGAAAATATCTCCAGTTCATAAATGTGCACGCACCAGACACGACAAAAAATAAAAAAAATATCCAAAGCTGGACGCAGGGGGTGGGGCGGAATGAATAAAATGAATTCCACATTGGTGAAGGATGAGAACTCTGAGACAATCCTCCTCTTTTTAGCTCAAAACTATATTCACATCATTTTTTAACTTTTTAAAAACTTTTTGCATGTTATTTGTTGGGTTTAAGATCTTTTTTCCCTTTCTATGTGGATAAATAAAAGTCTTATTAGGACCAGCCACTTTAGTCCATAAGCCTGATATTATGTGGCATATATAAGACTTATTTAGGTCTTATATTCAGAAACACAAGAAAAAAAAATCAAGAGAAATCCATTTTAGAGAAAAATCAAGAGAGAAAAATCTCATTTTGCTTTAGGAAATTTTCTGCTCGCAGTCCGCTTCAGACAGAGTTTACCGCTACGTTAACCATTGGATCGTGCTCAAATTTGAACTAGGAGTTATCAGCATCTGGTTCTTGCAATTCAACGGTGAAGATCGGATTTGGAGGTCTGTAGCTTCTTATTTTGGGGAGTGAACAGTAGCTCGTTTTTGGGTAAAATCTCTCCTTTAATTCTCTAGTTTTGGTGCAATCTTGTTTTGTTGTTGCTCGTTGTTTGGCGCTTGTTTTGTGGCCAATTTTGGAGAATAATTTTGTAACTCTTGGTGTTTATAGTGGAGCTTTTGGTCCTGTGGTTTTTTTCTCTTCACATCGAATGGTTTTCTACGTCAATCATTGTGTCTTGTGTGATTGGCTTATTCTTATCTTGTTGTTTTTGTTTGGTTGATATACTTGCTGTCCATTCTTCGTATTGCTTGATTTGGTTTGTCTTCTCTTGATTCAAATTGAAAAGGAAAATTAGACTTGGATATTATTCCGTTGTTATCCTGTCGGACATTCTTGTTAGTGTCTTGCCTTTCCCAACAGTCTCATTTATAATCAACAAATTGACCAAAGAAAGATCAATTAAATCCATCACACCTATCCTAACACATATCTGGACCATAAATTTGATGTCATTTAGCTCCAGCACACCTATTCTAAAAAAACTTAGGAGTTTGGACCACTAAATTTGAATTTCCATTGCTTAATCTTAATTAGTCTTGCCTAACCTTATCTTGATAACATGATTTTGAAGAAAATGAATGCCCTAAGATAGATTACGACTATTCTTTAAACTATATAGTATAATTTTCCTGAATGACACGAAATTTATTAATGTTAGGGGTGAATTTAAGTATAAAAAATGGATCACCAAAATTTGTAGTCATTTAACAAAATTCGATATATTATTTGTATAATTTTTAAAATATAGCAAATATTAAACAAAGGAACTCATGATCACAAATGACTGTATGATCCACTGGTTTTAGTGTTGGTTTTAGATTGTGAGGTTGAGGGGACGTCTTTTTAAAAATTAATTAAAAAAGCACCATTGTTTGTTATTTTTTAAAACAAAATAATTTAAAAGCTTGAGAGCTCTTAATTATTTTTTTTTGAAAAATTATCATTTTCTTTTTATAAAGTGTACTTTTAAAATTTCTTAGATATGCAAAATTGCATGTTTTTTAATAAATGGTTTCTTTTAATAATTCTTTTCAATCAATAATTCAATAACCAACGCATTTAAATTTTTTTTGCGACATAGTACTCGAGATATATCAAACTTCTAATAAATTTTTTTCCGCAAATTGTATGTAATAGTTTTCTTATGAAAAACCTATAATCTATTATTGCTAAAATAAATTAAGCCCTCAAATTTGGGAGCCTAAAGTGGTTATGTCTTTTTCTTAAAGGGGCAGAGCCGCCCCTAACAATGGTGCACCTGTCTTCTTGAAATCCTGAATTCGCCTGCATGCATGCCAGTCAATCAAAATTCCACTATGTTTTAAATTTTAACATTTTTCACAGTTTTGGTTAAAATTTAACGACTAGACTTAGGTAAGTATATGTTCATTTGGCATGTATAAAAAGTCTTCTATAAAATCCAAAAAAAGATGTTCTTTTATCACCATCAACTTGGGGCGTCCTTTAACTTAACATTTCTAAGTCAACCTTCTTTTAATCAAAACTTTGAATTTTCTTCACACTATGCTTATATATCTAAACTAATCTCACATTCATAATCGCAATAACTTGACTTTTTTTCTCTCCACTAGACCTAAAACTCAATGGGGTTGTTCAAAAACACATTGTTGCTCATTTGTTTCATGATATTAGCCATATTTCACTTATGTGACGCCCAAAATTCACCCCAAGACTATCTTGAGGTTCACAACAATGCTCGTGCTCAAGTCAGGGTTGGGCCTATGTCTTGGGATGGCGCCTTGGCAACCAAAGCACAAAATTACGCTGACTCAAGAAGGGGTGATTGCAACTTGATTCATTCTGGTTCAGGGGAGAATCTTGCCAAGGGTAGTGGCGACTTCACAGGGAGGCGTGCCGTAGAATTGTGGGTGGCGGAGAAGCCAAACTACAACTATGATACCAATCAATGTGCTAGTGGGAAAGTATGCGGACACTATACTCAAGTAGTCTGGCGTACCTCAGTCCGACTAGGTTGTGGTCGGGCTCGTTGCAACAACGGGTGGTGGTACATTTGTTGCAACTATGCTCCTCCGGGAAACATCATCGGACGACGTCCTTACTAAAAGTATGCTTACGTATGACATGTTGAATGTATTAGTATTTAATAAAATTCCCCACCTTATATGTCAAGGGGTTTAAGGGATTAAATGGACTTGCATAATTATTATTTTCCCTTGATATTGCTAGTATGAATAATTCCATGTACCATATTTTCATGGTATAGGGCAGGGTGGGCATGTTATATCATGGTACAACATTGAATAATTCGATTCGGTAATTTTGATTTTAAAAACAATACTCCCTCTGTCTCATTTTATGTGACATCATCTGACTTAACATGGTGTTTAAGAAGGAAAAAACTTTTGAAACTTGTGGTCTAAAACAATCCTTAAATATTTGTGTGGTTGAAAATCATTTTATTAAGGGTAAAATAGGTATTTTAAGGTTAAATTTATTTCTAATTATATGAAGGTGACATTCTTTTTGGGACGGACTAAAAAAGAAAGGGTACCACATAAAATCGGACAGAGGGAGTACATCATTATCATACAAAATTGATTTGGTATTTTATGGTACGATAAATCGATAATCATATATAGTTAATTTGTTCAACTTCCTCTTACATATACTCATATGGAAAAGAATTACTGAATTATAACTTCGACTTTTTAATATACATCCCAATTATATCATACTTACCGATGTAGACATATACTCAAAATTAAAGTACAAGAAATTATATTCTTTTTAAATGTATATATTAAAAATAGAGAAAAGATATAAAATCACCATTGAAGTTGTCCCGTATTTTCATAAAGACACCTTAACTTTGGAAGTATCCTATCACCCCACAGAACTTTTTGATATCTTTGTAAATGGGCCATTTTGACTCATTCCCTCGTCTGGATTGTCGCACGTGATGCTCACTCTTTTCAACCCGTTCAGCCCAACCCGATTCTTTATTAAAGTAGAAAAATCTTTTTTCGCTTGTTATTTCTCAGCTTTCCCAATTCTTCACATTTTCTCGTCTCTCTTGGTGAAACCATTTCGTGCTAATCATCTCCTTGTTGATGTTTCTTGGTCAAGATTCTTGGAGGAACAAGGAATTGAATTTGACATTTTCGATCAAAACCTAATCACAAAATTAAGAAGAAATTAAATCTTAAAAAACTTCAAATTAACCCTTAAGAAATTAAATCTTAAAAAACTTCAAATTAACCCTTTCTACTTGAAATTAAAAGAGAAAACAAATTCCTACCTTATTGCGCTTGGGGAAGATAATGAGTTCGTCAAAAAGAGAGTACCAAAGTTGATTTTGCTTTGGAAAAAAAGATGAAATCGTGTAGAGAGGGCTACCAATGGCTCTGAGTTTAAATTTGGGGAAAATGATGCAAATTAATTAAATAATTAATAATAAAGAAATAAAGCAGCACGTGGCACTTTTAAATTGGTTAATGACAGTGAAAACACTGCATCACGCGCCTCATGTGCATGGTCACAACCCAGACGAGGGAATGAGTCAAAATGGCCCATTTACAAAGATATTAAAAAGTTTTGTGGGGTGACAGGACACTTCCAAAGTTAATGTGTCTTTATGAAAATACGGGACAACTTCAGTGGTGTCTTTATGTCTTTTAAGTCATAATAATTACTTAGTAATTTAAAATGCTTAAGAAAGTGTGGTGGAAGAGTTGGTGAACGCTTATAACACTACAACAAATTAAAAGAGATAAATAGTGGCAATAAATTTTACTTTTAGTATTGTCACAAAAATATTTAGCCGTATTTTGAGTTAATGTCATTACATTGATCATAATCGTTCAGATTTTTAACGGTATTTAAATAAAGAACTAATTATAAATATTTATATTTATTATTACCACTAAATATATTATAGAGAATTATATTAGTATCCCTAAATAATTACCACTAAATCCTTGTGGCTGTGAGACAAAAAACGAAAAATCGAGTAGTTGGGCAGGTAAACCTGGAAAGACGCACTACAACAAATAATTTTTTTAATGGTAATAATATAATCGTCATTATATTATTTTTAGCGATAATAATAAATATAAATATTTATAACCAATACTCTATATAAATATCGCTAAAAAAATTAACGACTCTAAATATAATAATATTAACTCAATTACCATTAAATATTTTTATAAAAATATTTGTCACGATGAAATATCTCTTTTGTTACGGTGACGTGAAGTCTTCTCCTTAGCTTATCAAATTGGAGGGGTAATTATGAAGTCGTTGAACAGCGTGTAAATATTTGCGAAGAAAATTAGGAGAACTTCGAGATTCAGTTTTTTTTTTTCCTTAAAAAATTTAACTAAAAGAATTTAATATTAAAAAACCCAAATTATTCAAATTAACTATTTTAATATCATTAATATAAATAGATTTAAAGAATAACTCGATGCTAGCAAGACAAAAATAGAAAAAAAGATTTAATGTAATAAAGTGAGTTAAAATTAATATTCTTGAGCTTTGTTGTCCCACTTTATTTTTCATCCTGTAATCTTTATGTGTACGTTACTTCTTATATTTTAAACTTCTTTGATAAAAGTTTTATCTCCACCGACCTTTTTCACTAAACGTTGAATTGTTTATTCTTTGTTTTAACACTACTATATAAACATATAGTATTTATTCGTAAATTCAGCTTCAATACTTATAAAACACTTTAGCTTGATGCTTCAAATTACTTAATTAAATTCAGCTAATCCAAAAATGTAAATTCTCATTCGAAGTTGCCTAGTTGTGCGGCAATTAATTTCTACACAAAGGACCAACTATTTTTTTCTGATTTAACAAGTGTCCATCATGATCAATTTTTTCTTTTTTGTTTGAATTCTATGCAAATTGCTTTTAATGATTAACAAATTTTAGTCTTCTCTCTTTCATAGAATAATTTTATCCCCATACAAGCGGAGTATTCAGTGCAGCTCAATATTTTATTTTTATTTTTAAAAAATAAAAAAATTGAGGCTAGGAAAAGAGAAAATGGTGGTGGGGGAGGGGGAGGGGGAGGGGATAAATCTTGCTAGAAAGAGCTTTTCACCTTAATGGAACTTACATGACATGAAGTCGAATTAATTGAAGTTCTAATAAAGATACCAAACATCGTATAAAAAATTAGAAAATAAATTTGGAGCCCTAAGATTTTGAAACCTAAAGCCCTTGCTTTAGTTGCTTCACTATCTCGCTGGCCATGATATATGAAGGTACTGCAGAACATAAGTGAGCTCTATCTAGTGGAAAAAATTAAATAAAACTTAACGAGAATTTGATTCATCCGACACATACCTGTTATGGACAGTAATTTCACCTTTCCATGCTCTATAGATTTGTATGTAATGGTTGTTGAGCGTGAAAATAATATAATACATATTTTCTCTTGATATTACATGAAATATTGCAATGTAAAATCACCTTTGAATTTTCTTCACATGTTAAATAAATTTCACAATGTTTAAATTTAACAATTTTCACAAATTCGATTAGATTTAACAGTGAGATTTTGATAAATATCTGATCGAGACCAAAAGTGCTTTAAATTTTAAGGACCAAAATTGCTCCGATCATACATGATGGACTATTTTGAAACTACTAAACAAGATAAGGGACCATTTTTGTCATGTTCACTACTTTCCTTTGAAACAAAACTCCACAATGTTCACTTATAAATACACTACTTAGCTCACATTCATAATCACAATAACATAGACTTCTTTTCTCTCCACTAGACCTAAAGCAAAATGGGGTTGTTCAACATCCCAATGTTACTCATTTGTCTCATGGTATTAGCCCATAATTCACTTTTGTGATGCCCAAAATTCACCCAAGACTATCTTGCAGTTCACAACAACGCTCGTGCCCAAGTCGGGGTCGGGCCAATGTCTTGGGATGCAGTCTTGGCATCCCGAACACAACACTATGAGAACTCAAGAACTTGTGATTGCCATTTGATTCATTCTGGTGTAGGGGAGAACCTTGCCAAGGGCAGTGGTAACTTTACGGGGAGGCGTACCGTGCAATTGTGGGTGTCGGAGAGGCCAAATTACAACTATGCTACTAACCAATGTGTTGGCGGGAAAATGTGTGGACACTAGTTTGGCGTAACTCAGTCCGACTAGGTTGTGGCCCGGCTCGTTACAACAATGGGTGGTGGTTCATTTCTTGCAACTATGATCCTGTAGGCAACTAGGTCAGACAACGTCCTTATTAAAAAGATATTTACTTATGATATGTTGCTAATATTAAATAAAATTCCCATATGAGATGTCAAGGAGTTAAAATTTAAGTCTGACATGTGGATCGAGTCAATCTCCTATCTAAGATATTAAGGGATTAAATGAACATCTATAATTATTATTATTTCCCTTTGATGTTGCTAATATGAATAATTCCACATACCATATGTTCATGGTATAGTGGGCTTAAGTTGACAATTAAGTATTGCATCTTCTTGTTTCCATAAAACACGAATACATAAAGTTTTAATTAAGCATGCGCATATATAAATTAAGCATATCAAGCAATTATCTAAATGCGTAACTATTTATTCATAAATTAATGCACTTGTCCGTGCTTCGCGCGGTTATAAAGGATGGTAAAATTTTGATAATTTTATTAAATATAATATTGATGAAAGAGAAAAATGTTTGGTTAGTACTTAAGAGAAAAAAGTTATAAGTTTTATACTATTTTGAATCAAAAAATTACAATAAGAAATTCACATAAGATACAAAATAAAGAGAAATCATACCAAAAAATTGCAACATCATTCTTACTACTTTACTCATTAAAAAATAGAAGGAAAAATACGAAATCAGTACACATGTCTTTCGAGTTCTTGTGGACATCCACTCCCACAAGCCGATCATCATTCAATAACCTTCATCCTTCAAGTCAAATTAAAACATGAATATAATAAGCACCGAAAATATAACAAACTAAAAGGCTAATGTAATATTCTATAAAATCTTACCATGATTTTATTTGTAGGGCTATAGTATGATCCACCAAATAATATGATGAATATGATTATTTATTATTTTATAGATCATGATAATAAAATGTTGTGTGAGAGTAATTAATGAAAATAAAGACCAATTAAGTTTTACATTTAACATATTCTGAAAATGTCTTTTTAATTTCTTTGCATTGCACATTTAATATAATTAATAGAGTAAAATATTTTTTTTAGTTCTTTTAATATAGTACATAAATAAAATATAATTGTATTTCTTGACCAAAGAGAAATATCACCCTCACTTTTACTTTTCCTAACTTTATTGTTGTATATAAATTCATACAACTATTTAGCACAAGTCAATAAGTTTACTAAAGATTTTAAAAGAACGTGTATATATAAAATTTATAACCTTTCTAAAAATCAAATTTCCACTTAATATATTATAGCAAGAGGAATATGACATAGTAATTAAGTAAAATATTAAAATTTATTTAAGAATATCTTTCAATAAAATAATCCAAATCTTAACATAATTTTAAATTTAAAGCACCTTATACTTGTTAAGTTTAAAATTATTAATGATAATTTCAGTTAAGACTTCTTGTTCATTTGTTAAATTCATGATAACTATTCTATTATAATAATAGTAACAAAATAAGCTTATCTTTGCTTAAAATTATTTGAACATATAGTTAACACATTTTCATTTGGAAATAAGTTTTGAATATATAGATAACGCTTTTTCATTTTAAAATAAATTTTGAATCAGCGAATAAAACATAAGAGTTTGAATTCAACGATCAATATTTTCTGAACAATATAATTAAAAAATTTAATATTATTTTCCAAAAAATAAAATCAAACCTTCTAATATGCATGAATAATGAAATTAATAAATCAATCAATTACAATATAATAAGATAATTTTTCATTTAACATCTCTTTATAATCCAGTAAGAAATATTTAGTATTTTGGGTGATAGGTGAATATACTCAAATGACAATATGCTTCGACAATCAGAGCACCTATATCACACCAGGCCATGATAACTTACAAAACAATTACAATTTCTCATCGAAAAATAAATATTAAATATCTTTTAGTAATATATCAACAACAACATATTTAATGTAATTTTACAATCGAAATATGAAAAAATAAACAAAGTGAGATAAAAAAGATGTTTCCTAAGATCCTTAGTGTAATAAAGCCTGCCAAATTAACTGGAAAAAAAATAAAAAAATCATATGAACAATGCATGTGTAGTTAATTTAATATAAATATTCATATTATGAACCCCTTTACAAATTTCCAAATATAGAATAACCAAACAATTTCAAAAAAGGTAAATCTCAATTATTTGCTGGAACAATTATTTGACAGTATGAATGATGCCTCAAAATTTTATTGTTATATACAATATAATCATCAAATTTTTGTTGATTATATAATTTAAATGAAAAAAAATAGATTTTCATAATAATACAAACATAAAAATAGTAAGGAAGTGAAATATATAGTAAAATCACCAATGATGAGGAAAAAGGCAACATAAACGGGAAAAAAAATAGATAAGAAAAAACACTATAAATAAGAGACATCAAACAAACTAAAATGAGAAGAGTAACATAAGTTATTTATTGTACTCATCAAGATTGAATTTGAAATGCAATTTGAATTTTCAAAATTGTCATATGCATCTTATCTTCCACACTGTAAATAATAAAAGTTAGTCACAAATAATTCATATATTATAAAATTAGTAATAAACAAAGTAATGTACTTTAGTATAAATATAATGAAGAAAGAAAAAAGAAGAAGAATAATTTTTTGCAATTGGTGAAGATGATATGCTCCAGTATTTATAGTAATCAATAAATTTATAACTTTTTGAATAATATAAATTAAAAGAGTAATTAGTAATCAATAAAATTGTAGCTTTTATTGGTATTAAATGTCTTAATTGTAATATAGTAATATCTGTAAGAAGGAATAGAAAAAGATATTAAAAAAAAGTGATTAATGATGTTAAATAGTGGATAGAATTTTTATTTTATTTTATGAATTTGATTAGTTGGGCTGATCACGGATTTTTTTTTTGAGCTTTATTGATTTGTAAGAGAAGAAAGATAGAGGATTATTTTATTTAAAGAAAAGATAAATATAGATCGTAATTAAATTTTTATTTTTCTTAAATGATAATTCTCTTAATATTCTCACAAGATTTAATCATTATGGTGATGATAATATTTGCAAATGAATTAGATTAATATTATAGAGAATGCCAAAAGTTTTAAAATATTTTTCTGAAACGGATCTTCTTTCCATTTCCAACTATACAATTAATGCTTAAAATATTGATTGTGATTATAGAATGTTGAAACAATATTTTTTCCTTTCCTTAATTATAATAAAATTGTAATTAAACCTTTATGGTCCATAAATAGTGATTTTATTTCCATTCTTACGATGCAATTAATGTTTAATATATTGAATGTAATATAATAAATCATAGTGTGAGAAAAAAATTTAAAAAACTGTGAAAATAAATAAATAGGAATTCTGGCTTCTAGGAGGTGCCATGACATCGTTTTCACATTCAGCTTTATATATATAGATTCTTACGATGCAATTAATGCTTAATATATTGAATGTAATATAATAAATCATATTGTATTTAGTGTGAGGAAAAATTCAAAAAACTGTGAAAATAGATAAATATAAATCCTGACTTCTAAGAGGTGTCACGTCACCGTAATTTGAAGTTGCCAGAATGTGGAGGCAGTTAATTTCTGGTTTTAAAATATTTGTTCTGTTTTAAGTGCCCATCATTTTTATTTTTTTTCATCATTATCCAAATTTCTTTCAATGACTAACAAATCCTCAGTCTTCCATCTCTCATACAATAATGGCCTAAAACTATTTTTTCATAAAATATTTATTGGTGAAAATTAAATTTCATCCTTTCTTGACCTATGGTCTTAGATTTGAATACCTGAAATAAAAACATATATTGCTAGAGATATTTTTCCTTTAAAAATTTTACGTGGCACGAAATTAAATTAATTGACACAAATTCAAGACATCGTGTCAGAAAACAAGCAAAAAAATTTGGACCCCTATTTTATGAAAAAAAATAATTTAATTAGATTTGGATCATGTACATATTATAGGTATTTTTGTCTTTTTGTGTTCAATTATAGACTTATATGTAACTATTAAGAGTGAATATTTCACCCAAACACACTTAGTAAGTCTTGTTTAACCTTATTATCTTTATAATATGATTTTGAAGAAAATGAATGTTCTAGATTAAAGTATAATCATTCTTTAAAGTTATAGTATTTCCATAATAACACGACATGTAATGTACTAATCACCTTTGAATTTTCTTCCACAATGTTTAAATTTAACAATTTTCACAAAGCTGAACAATGAGAGTTTGATAAATATCTAATTGAGATCAAAAGTGTTCACTTTCGAAAAACTTGAAGGACCAAAAGTGCTCTCTTTTGACAAACTTAAGGATCAAAATTGATCAGATCATACATTAGGGACTATTTTGAATCTACTAAAAATGATAAGGGACCATTTTATATTTTTCATTTTCTCTATTAAGTTCCTTTGAATTTTCTTCACACATGCTAGACAAAATTCCACAATATTTACTTATATATACACTACTTATCTCACGTTCATAATCACAATAACTTAGATTTCTTTTCTCTTTACTACTACTATAGCAAAATGAGGTTGTTTAACATCTCATTGTTACTCATTTGTCTCATGGTATTAGCCATATTTCACTCTTGTGATGCCCAAAATTCACCCCAAGACTATCTTGCGGTTCACAACGATGCCCGTGCTCAAGTCGGGGTCGGTCCAATGT
>JAJONR010005669.1:0-56928 GCA_029582245.1 Solanum etuberosum | reverse complement strand
AGTCCGAGATTTGGACTCATTTAGGGCTTTGTTTTGATAGATTTAGTGTCCTCAAATGCCTAAATTATGCTATAAACTGATGTTAATGCCTTGATTTTCAGGTATATGGATTGAGGAGCAAAGCAAGAACACTAACAGGCAAAAAGGAACAAAACAAGCTGAAGAAATGAAGAAAGGCAAGCCTGGTGATCGCCAAGGTCATTTGGCGAATCGCCGAGTGGCTATCAGACCGCCTAAAGTTCCAGGGTGCCAAGCCCTGAAGGAAGGAACCAAGTCGGTGATAAAAAGGAGCAGTCGGCGGACCGCCGAGTAGTTCCGCGAAGCCAAGATAGATCGCCCAAAGTTACAGACCTTGAGGATGCTATATGGCAAGGCAAAAGGGCGATGGAAGAGATCAAAGGGCGGCTCGCTGAGTGGTTCGGCGAGCCCGACCTACTTCACCGAAGAGCCCTTCGTGGCTTATTTTTGGCAACTATAAATAGGATTTTGAACAGCTGATTTAAAAAGAAAAGAAACAGAGAGATTTTTATCTATCTCTGAAATCCATCTTTTTAGTTGAGAACAGTTCTCTCAGGAGACTTGAGGGTTTTGAGACTCAACTTGGAGATTTCACAAGTGGCTTTCTAATTTTCTTCAAATTGGAGCATTGTAAAGCTTGAATTCCTCTTACCCAGTTGATGGCTAATCGATTCGGTAACGATTTTTATCTTTTTATAATGTTCGGCTAAAACCCCAATTCTTGGGGGTGTGATCATGTGATTATGGGTTAAATTAGTTTATGGGTATTGTTAATTACTAGTCTAAATGCTATTTTGAAGTGGGTTTAATCATTAATTATGGTTTAATTTAAGAATTGTAGTTGCAAATGCAGTTCTATTTTACTGTTCTTGGCTTGCCCGAGAGAGAGGTTTTAGGACTAAAATTATTGATTAATGATTTGTATGTATTGGGTTGATATGTGTTCAGCTCGAGAGAGTGAATCCAAAACCCAGTCTTACCCATCTTGCTCGAGAGAGAAGATGCATTAAGGTTTTGGGTTGTTCTTAATTGCTATGCTTGCTGATGTTCGAGAGAAATCAGTTGAAGCGGAATAGTTGTTCGAGAGAAAGCTATTTCAATTATAGTCGAGCCTACCAACTGATATTTAGTTGTGTACTCGTATTATCAATTACCCATATATTGAACTTCACCTATAATCGATCACATCCCAAAAATTTCTCTCCTTATTGTTATCTCATTGTTATTTGACTGATTGTAGTTGATAATTCGAAAACCTAAAAACCCCATTTGACATTCGTGTCACCCATTTTATTTGATATGTCTTTTTCCGATAATATCTATTCCTATAGCTGGTTAGATCACATTTGTACTTCTTAATTGAATTTGAACACGTACCTCTCCCTGTGGGATTCAACCCCAACTCAATTGTTGGGTTTTACATTGCATAACGATCGTTCACATCTAGAATTGGATGAGGTGTGCTTGAAACGTTAATCAGTAGTAGGCCGTCAGAATGTGGTTGATACATCTAAAATCTGTGAGTTTTTGAAGATCAATCCCCAGAGTTCACTGCGTCAAAGGTCACTGAGGATCCGAAGAACTTCGTAGAAGAGCTTTAGAAGGTGTTTGAGGTCATGCGTGTTACTGATACAGAGCATATGCAGTTAGTTTCATATAGCTCAAAGGTGTTTCTAGGATATGGTATGATCAGTGCAAGAAGAACAGGACAGATGAAGCACCACTTTTACGTTGGGTTGTGTTTGAGGATGCTTTCTTGGGGTGCTTCTTTCCTCGAGAGCTAAGGGAAGCTAAGGTAAGAGAGTTTCTTAATCTGAAGCAAGAGTCTATGAGTGTGCAAAAGTACAACCTCAAGTTCACTCAGCTATCCCACTATGCTCCGGAGATGGTGGCTGATATGAGAAGCAAAATGAGTTTGTTTGTGTTTGGGCTATCCCATTTATATAATAAGGAGGGGAGAGCATCTATGCTGATAGGGGAGATGGACATATCTAGGATTATGATTCATGTACAATAGGTAGAGGAGGACAAGTTGAAAGACAAAGAAGAGTTCTGCAACAAGAGGACTAAGACAACAAATCATGAGTCTGGCCAGCAAAAGATTGAGAATGGGCATCGGTCATCTTTACGGAAAATGTCATCTGGACCTGCTCCATGTTCAGCTAGTGCGCCTGCACCAAGAAACAGGAATGATCACAGGAATCAGAGTTCTCAAAATTTCAGAGCTCTGGGTACTCATTCTCAGGGTAGTGTGGCACAGGGGTTTCAGATCTCACCTTGTGCTAAGTGTGGTAGGACCTATCCAGGAGAATGTTGTGATGGCTCTAATGGCTATTTCAAGTGGGGCCAGACGGGTAATTTTATGCGAGAATGCCCTAAGAATAGGCAGGGTAATGGGGGCAATAGAGCCTAATATTCTTCAGAAGCTCCAACAGATAGAAATACTAGAGAGGAGCTACTTTAGGAACAGGCAGAGGTACGAACCGTCTCTATGCTATAGCTAGTCACTAGGATCAGTAGAACTCACCAGATGTGGTCACTGGTATGCTTAAAATTATTTATTTTTGATGTTTATGCCTTACTTGATCCAGGTGCGAGTTTGTCTTTTGTGACTCCTTATGTAGCCATGAGGTTCGACATTTCCCCCGAACAACCGTTTGAACCCTTCAGTGTGTCCACACTTGTTGGTGAGTCTATTTTAGCAAAAAGATTCTATTGTAATTGTACCATCTCTGTCTATCACAAAGACACCATGGCTGACTTAGTTGAGCTAGAAATGGTGGATTTTGATGTCATTCTAGCTATGGACTAGCTTCATGCTTGTTATGCCTTAGTCAATTGTAGAACTCGAGTAGTCAAGTTTCAGTTAACTAATGAGCCAGTTTTAGAATGGAGGAGTAGTTCAGCAGTGCCTAAGGGTTATTTCATTTCATACCTTAAGTCTAGAAAGTTAGTTTCTAAGGGGCGCATCTATCACTTAGTATGAGTGAATGACTCTAGTGTTTAGACACCACCTATTCATTCAGTTCCAGTTGTGAGTGAGTTTCCAGAGGTCTTTCCAAACCATCTTCCCGGAGTCCCTCATGCGAGAGAAATTGACTTCGGAATATATATACTTCCTAATACTCAACCCATTTCTATTCCACCATATAGAATGGCTTCAGCTGAGTTAAAAAAGAAGTTGAGAGATCTTCTTGATAAGGGTTCCATCCGACCGAGTGTCACACATTGGGGAACTCTGGTCTTATCCGTGAGAAAGAAATATGGATCCCTTAGGATGTGTATCAATTACCGCCAGTTGAACAAGGTCACATTAAAGAATAAATATCCCCTTCCTAGAATTGATGACCTTTTCGACCAACTTTAGGGTGCCACTTGCTTCTCTAAGATAGACCTCAGATCTGGCTATCATTAGTTGAAAGTGAGAGAAAGTGACATCCTAAAGACAATATTCAGGACCCGTTATGGTCATTATGAGTTCCTTGTTATGTCCTTTGGTATGACTAACGCTCCTGCAACATTCATGGATCTCATGAATGGAGTATTTAAGCAGTATCTATATATGTTTGTTATTGTATTCATCGATGATTTCTTGATCTACTCGAAAAATGAGGATTACCATGCAAATCTCAGAATAGTCCTCCAAACTCTAAAAGATCAAGAGTTATATGCCAAATTTTCTAAGTGTGAGTTCTGCCTTGAATCCGTGGCATTCTTAGACCACATTGTGTCTGGCGAGGGAATTCGAGTCAACACTCAGAAGATTGAGGCATTGCAGAACTTGCCTAGACTGACCTCCCCAACTTATATAAGGAGTTTCTTGGTGTTGGCGGGTTACTACATAAGGTTCCTCGAGGGGTTTTCATCTATTTCGTCCTCGTTGACTAAGTTGACTCAGAAAAAAGCTAAGTTTCAATGGTCTGAAGCATGTGAGCAAAGCTTTTAGGATTTGAAAACTCGGTTAACTACTGCTCCAGTTGACCCTACTTGAAGGTACAAAAGGTTTTGTCGTCTATTGTGATGCCTCCAGCGTGGGGTTTGGTTGTCTGTTGATGCAGAAAGGTAAGGTTATTGTCTATGCCTCCAGGCGGCTTAAGATTCACGAGATGAACTACCTGAATCATCATCTCGAGTTAGCAGCAGTAGTTTTTTCTCTCAACATAAGGCGCCACTACCTCTATGGCATTCATGTGGATGTGTTCACAGACCACAAGAGTGTGCAGTATGTTTTCAGTCAGAAGGAGCTGAATATTTGACAATGGAGATGGCTAGAACTACTCAAACATTATGATATGAGTTTTATGTACCATACATGTAAGGATAATGTTGTTGCTGATGCCTTGAGTAGGTTGTCCATGGGGAGTACTGCTCATGTCGAGGAAGGAAAGAAAGAGTTGGCTAAGGAAGTTCACATACTTGCACGTCTGGGAGTTCGTTTGTTAGATTCCATTGAAGGTGGAGTTGTTGTGATGAATGGGGCTGAATCATAATTAGTGTCAGAATTGAAGGAGAAATAAGACAAAGACCCCCTCTTACTTGAATTAAAGGCAAATGTTCATAAGTAGAAGGTGATGACTTTTGAACAAGGGGGAGATGGTGTGTTGAGATATCCAGGTAAACTGTATGTTCCAAAGGTGGATGAGCTCCAAGAGAGGATCATGGAAGAAGCTCATAGTTCCAGATATTCGATCCATCCCGGTTTCACAAAGATGTACCATGACTTGCGAGAATTTTATTGGTGGAATAATATGAAGAAGTGCATTGAAAATTTTGTTGATAAGTGCCCAAATTGCCAGAAAGTCAAGGTGAAGCACCAAAGGCCATGAGGTCTGGCTCAGAACATAGATAATCCGAAATGGAAGTTGGAGATGATTAATATGGACTTTATAACTGGCTTGCCCCGATCTCGAAGGTAGAATGATTTGATTTAAGTGATTGTAGATTGGATGACAAAATCAACACATTTCTTGTCGGTAGAGAGAATACAAATTCACGAGAAAACTATGCCAATTTATACATTTGTGCGATAGTCAGACTTCACGGAGTCCCTTTGTCCATAATTTCAGATAGGAGTGCGTAATTCACCTCTCAGTTTTGAAAGTCATTTCAGAAAGGTTTGGGTTTGAAGGTAAACCTTAGTACTGCATTTCATCCACAGATGGATGGTCAAGCAGAGCGCACTATTCAGAGCTTAGAGGATATGTTGAGAGCATGTGTGTTCGATTTCAAAGGAAATTGGGATCACCACTTGCCTCTTATAGAGCTTGCATACAATAACAACTATCACTCCAGTATTCAGATGGCTCCTTATGAGGCTCTTTATGGGTGAAGGTGTAGATCTCCTATTGGTTGGTTTAAGGTTGGTGAAGCTGCGTTGATAGGACCAGAATTAGTTCATCAATCCATTCAGAAGGTTAACATAATCCAAGAGAGGTTGAAAACAGCGCAGAGCCGTCAGAAATCCTATATAGATGTTGGAGAAGAGATTTGGAGTTCGAGGTTAATGATTAGGTCTATTTGAAGGTTTCACCTATGAAGGGTGTTGTGAGATTTGGTAAGAAGGGAAAGCTCAGTCCCTGATACATTGGTCCTTACAGGATATCCAACAAATTGGTAATGTAGCTTATGCCTTAAAGAGACGGTCAAAGTTAGCAGCAGTCCATCCGGTATTTCACATCTCTATGCTAAAGAAGTGTTTGGGTGATCCGTCACTTATTGTGCCTACCGCGAATATTGGTATCAAGGATAACCTATCTTATTAGGAGATCCCCATCTAGATTCTTTATCGTCAGGTTTGCAAGTTGAGAACCAAAGAGGTTGCATCAGTTTAAGTCTTGTGGATAAATCACTTTGTCCAGGAGGCTACATGGAAGGCAGAGGATGATATGAAGAAGAGATACACTACTATCTTTTCCTGTAAGTTAGTTCCAGTCTAAGGTATTAACTCTTCCCAAACTACTCATTCAATTCAGTCCCTTCTTCATTGTTTTGAGTTCATGAGTTTTATGTGTATTTTGCACTAATTTTGGCGGTTAAAAATTTCTCTACCCTTTCCATGCTCAGTCCATCAATTATTCGAGGACAAATGATTCCAATGGGGAGATATAATAACACCCAAAAAATTTCTAAGCTAAGGCCCAAACCATTCTTTATTTGCATGTAAGATTGAATCGGGTGATTCTTAAATTACTCATATGTGTAAAGGTCATCTCTTTGATGTTCCAATGGATTTGGGTATGACTTAAGGTCACAAGAACCTCTAGCACAAAGTTGAGTTGAAAGCTTCTTTACCTATCAAATTTTTCCATAAGATTCTACTTAAATCAAATTCACATGATCATATCTCCCAGAAAATAATGAATTAGGTGGCATATGAAATACCAAATTAAAGGTCTTTGAGTCCTCTTTCCAGCGCCACCAAGTTATCCTCATTTTATGTTCGGAGTAAAAAATTATGACCATTTTACCGAAGCCTGCCATATAAGAGCTTTCTGAGTCTGTGAAGGACGGCTTCAATCGACGGGCCGTAGGTTGAATGACGACCCATCCTGGCAAGTCGTCGGTAGAGTACTAGGAGTCAACTTTTGGGACCCAAATACTACAGATGCAACTGACGGGCCGTAAGTCCACCTAGGCGCCATTGTTTGGACCCATAAATGGAATTTTGAGGCTTTAAATCTCAATTTAGAATCCACGGATGGGATCTACGGTCCCTAGATCAAACCACGAACCATAAATAGACCTGTAGAAGGTTTTTTCACTAATTTTAATAGGGGTAGTTAAGTCTTTTCCCACCTCTTTCTAAGCCGAAACCACGACCCTTTTCACCTAATTAAGGGTCTAAACAGTGTTAAAACATTATTTATGTTCTTTAACACTCCAAAGACTTAGAGCAAGGATTCAAGAAGA
The DNA here is from genome assembly GCA_029582245.1 of Solanum etuberosum. Taxonomy (NCBI): domain Eukaryota; kingdom Viridiplantae; phylum Streptophyta; class Magnoliopsida; order Solanales; family Solanaceae; genus Solanum; species Solanum etuberosum. Next base: position 50,001 of record JAJONR010005669.1, on the reverse strand, counting down.
GAAAAGCTAGGGTTTTCTATTGTTCTTTGTATTTCATCGATTTCGCTAAAAACTTTGTTTTTTCCAAGAATGTGAGGCTATCATATTTTTGGACTAGTTCGTCCTTACGCCCTACATCTACTTTCAAATCAGTAAAAGAGTAATCTAGCGTTCTATCCTTAGATTTCAGTATTCTTGAGATGAGTTGATATTGAGTTCTGAAATCTTGAGTTGTTGATTATTGAATTCCTATTCTTAATCATTGAATTGTTATACACTGTGAATTGTGATTATTGAGTTGATTGTTCATGACTATTTTTCAGCATGAACCCTATTTTGAGTATTTAGTGAATTCTTATTGATAATATTTTAAACAAAACATTATTGTTTAAACTGAGTTTTGATGAAGAAAGAACAGTTTGAGAAAGAGTATAAGGGAACTAAGTATTTTCCAGATGTTCATTTTTACATGAAGAAAAAGAGTAGACTTTTGAGAAAAGTTAAACTGTTTTCAGAAAGATTAAGTATAGAGCAGTTATCTCTTAAAGAGGCCCCTGTTTGAGTAATTATCTCAACCCAGAATGTATTTTTACATTAAGTAAAGATAAACATTGTTTTCTAAATGAACAATGAGTTTCAAAGACAGTTCAGAGTAGATACCTCTTTTAAGAGGATAGTTTGAGCAATTATCTCAAACCAGAGAAAAAATAATATTTTTATACATTTGAGCAAGAGTGTGTGTGTGTATATATATATATATATATATATATATATATAATTTGGAGTAGTATTGAGCACCGATATAGGGGAGAGTTCAGACAACTCACAGCCCCCATAAACCATGTCTTGCCAACATGTGTATATGATCATACTTTTTATATGAATCCTTAGTGTCTTCGGGCAGAGCTTAGTGGATCCACTTAGTTGAGGTTTTCTATATCCTGGCATGATATATGACAGTTTTGGCAGTGTGGACAAGACGATGTATCATCACTTAGCTTATAGTGATTGTTGTCGGTTTGAGAATCTCCCAATAGAGTTAAAGTATATGTTCTTTTATACATCAGTTATTATGTTAAAGTTCAGAGATGAAAAAGTATTTTGTAAAGTTAAATGGTTTCATCCCTTTAATTATTTACTTTAATTGTGTTCATGTTATACCTATTGCAGTCTTTTCTTTCGGTTATTTCACTTCGGCTATAATACATACTCCTACATTCAAATATATTGATGTCATTCGACCTGCATCTTTTATGATGCAGATACAGGAGTACAAGATCATCAACAGGCGCTTTGTTGAGATTACTTGACACTCATGTTGGCTTTGGTGAGCCTCCTTACATTCCGGAGGATTCCCCCTTTTCCTTTCAGTTTAGTCTTTTTAGGGTGTCGTGGGTCTTGTCCCAACATCCATGTGAATTATAGAGGATTCATAGATAGTTAGAGTTGAGGAGTCTGTTAGTATTTCCCTTTTGTGTGAGATGTTTTGAAACTATTTTGCAAAGTATTATTATTATTGTTGCAATTAAGTTTTTACAGACAGTTTGAGTTAAGCATTTGCTTGAGTTTGAATGTTCTAAATTCTATTTTTAAAGCTTCTTTATGCTTGAGTAAGTCTTCCACTAAACAGTCAACCAGGCCAAGGGTTCTCTTAGAGATCTGAAATGGTTCTCGAGTGTCAGCCACGTCCAGGGTGTAGGCTCGGGGCGTGACAAAAAATTCTGAATTCATACAAATTTCTGTATTTATACAATCAAGAACCGAATTATACAAATTGCGCGAATTATACAAATTACGCGAATTATACAAATCAGGCCAGTAGCAAGATTGGGTGAAACTATAGCTGCAAATTAGAATTTCTCTAAACAGTAGTTATAACATTTAATATGGTTTAAATGTTTTCTATTCACACAATTTTTCCTTTAATAAATTAAGTACAAGCCAATCCACAAGTGTAAGGAACATAGTAATAAACGTCCATTTGACAAAATCACTGCCAAAGAAGATCTTTATGGTCCTCAAAATAAAATGTAACCCCACGGCTACATAAAAATTGAATAGAAACATTTTTTTATTATATATATAAATAGAAATCTTGTATGAAATAAAAAAATAATATAATTTATTTTTAAAAACTGTAAACGACCTACAAAATAAATTCTCTCCTAGCTTTATGACATCACACATAGACATAAAAATATTGGTTCGTGTGCATCAGATTTTCATTAATTTTGATTTTAGAAGAGTGATTAGTCATAAAATGAGGTAAGTAAGCTTAGTTTTTATGTGATATGCAGAGAATATACCTAATCCAACGAAAATATTAATTTACTCAATCTTTCTTGAGAAATTTGCCGATATTGAGTAAAAATTTTAGTTGACATAATCGAATTCATATTTTTTTAGTTAACGTATTTAAATTACAATAAATAATAAAAGAACGATATATGTTACTTAATAAAAATATCAAGAAAAATAATTATTAGATGAAAAAATATATAATACTAAAAATTTGAAGTGACAGAACCTGATTCAATAACTTGAATCCAAAATAAAATAAAATTTACTGCTTCATACTTCCGAAAATCTTGATATTCCATAAAAAAACAGATCAATAACTTTTCTTCTACACACTTTAGCTCCTGTTTCTTTCACCCTATATCTAATTTCAAATCAGTAAAAGAGTAATTTAGGGTTCTATCCTTATATTTCAGTATTCTTGAGCTGAGTTGATATTGAGTTCTGAATTCTTGAGTTGTTGATTATTGAATTCTTATTCCTAATCATTGAATTGTCATACAATGTGAATTGTGATTATTGAGTTGATTGTTCATGATTTTTTTCCAGCATGAACCCTATTTTGAGTATTCAGTGAATTCTTATTGAGAATCTTTTAAAAAAAAATATTATTATTTAAACTGAGTTTTGACAAAGAAAGAACAGTTTGAGAAAGAGTATAAGGGAACTAAGTATTTTCCAAATGTTCATTTTTATTTGAAGAAAAAGAGTTGACTTTTGAGAAAAGTTAAAACTGTAGGTCTACAATAGGTGTACATACTCGTACATTAAAATATACTGATGTCATTCGACCGACATCTTTTATGATTCAAATACAGGTGTCCAGGATCATCAATAGGCGCTTCGTTGAGATCACTTGACACTCCAGTTATGTGATATGCAGAGTTCTACATAATCATTTTACAATGTATATCTTCTGATAATTCTTTTTCAATTGATAATATACCTAATCCAATGAAAAAATTAATTTACTCAATCTTTTTTGAGAAATTTTGCCGATCTTGAGTAAACTTTTTAGTTGACATAATCGAATTCATATTTTTTAGTTAACGTATTTAAATTAGAGTAAATAATAAAAGAACGATATATGTTACTTAATAAAAATATCAAGAAAAATAATTATTAGATAAAAATATATATAATACTAAAAATTTGAAGTGATAGAACCTGATTCAATAACTTGAATCCAAAAAAATAAATATTGACTGCTTTATACTTTCGAAAATCTTGATATTTCAAAAAATAAACCTGATCAATAACTTTTCTTCTATACACTTTAGCTCCTGTTTCTTTCACCCTACATCTACTTTCAAATCAGTAAAAGAGTAATCTAGGATTCTATCCTTACATTTTAGTATTCTTGAGATGAGTTGATATTGAGTTCTGAATTCTTGAGTTTTTGATTATTGAATTCTTATTCCTAATCATTGAATTGTCATACAATGTGAATTGTGATTATTGAGTTGATTGTTCATGATTTTTTTCTAGCATGAACCCTATTTTGAGTATTCAGTGAATTCTTATGGAGAATGTTTTAAACAAAACGTTATTGTTTAAACTGAGTTTTGACAAAGAAAGAACAGTTTGAGAAAGAGTATAAGGGAACTAAGTATTTTTCAAATGTTCATTTTTACATGAAGAAAAAAGTAGACTTTTGAGAAAAGTTAAAACCGTTTTCAGAAAAATTAAGTACAGAGTAGTTACCTCTTAAAGAGACCCCTGTTTGAGTAATTATCTCAATCCAAAATGTATTTTTATATTAAGTAAAGAGAAACATTGGTTTCTAATTGAACAATGAGTTTCAAAGATAATTCAGAGTAGTTACATCTTTTAAGAGGATAGTTTGATCATTTATCTCAAACTAGAGAAAAAGTAATATTTTTATACATTTGAGCAAGAATGTGTGTGTGTGTATATATATATATATATACTAGTATTGAGTATCGACATAGGGGAGAGTTCATACAACTCACAGTCCCCATAAATCATGTCTTGCCAACATGGGTATATGATCATACTTTTTAGATGAATCCTTAATGTCTTCGGGCAGAGCTTTGTGGATTCATTTAATTGTGGTGTTCTATATCCTGGCATGATATAGGACACTTCTGGAAGCATGGACAAGACGATGTATCCTCACTTAGCTCATAGTGATGGTTGTCAATTTTAGAATCTTCCAGTAGAGTTAAAGTATATATTTTTTATACATCACTTATTATGTTAAAGTTTAGAGATGAAAAAGTATTTTGTAAAGTTAAATGGTTTCATCCCTTTAATTAGTTACATTCAGTTGAGTTAATGTTATACCTATTGCAGTCCTTTCTTTCAGTTATTTCACTTCGGCTATAATACATACTCGTACATTAAAATATACTCATGTCATTCGACCGACATATTTTATGATGCAGATACAGGTGTCTAGGATCATCAATAGGCGCTTCGTTGAGATCACTTGACACTCCAGTTAGCTTTGGTGAGCTTCCTTGCATTTCAGAGGATTCCCCTTTTTCCTTTCAGTTTAGTCCTTTTAGGGTGTCATGGGTTTTGTCCCAACATCAATGTGGAATTATAGGGGATTCATAGATAGTTAGAGTTGAGGAGTCTGTCAGTATTTTCCTTTTGTATAAGATGTTTTGAGACTATTTTGCAAAGTATTGTTATTATTATTGCAATTAGGTTTTTTCAGACAGTTTGAGTTAAGCATTTGTTTGCGTTTGAGTGTTCAAAATTCTATTTTTAAAGCTTCTTTATGCTTGATTAAGTCTTCCACTAAACAGTCAGTCAGGCCTAGGGATCTCTTAGAGATCTGAAATGGTTATCCAGTGTCAGCCACTTCCAGGGTGTAAGCTCGGGGCGTGACAAAAAATTCTGAATTCATACAAATTTATGTATCTATACAATCAAGAACTGAATTATACAAATTCTGAATATATACAAATCAAGTGAATTATACAAATCAGGCTAAATAGCAAGATTGAGTGAAACTAGAGCTGTAAATTAAAATTTTCCTAAACAGTAGCTATAACATTTAATATGGTTTAAATGTTTGCTATTCACACAATTTTCCCTTTAATAAATTAAGTACAAGTCAATCCACAAGTGTAAGGAACATAGTAATAAATGTCCATTTGATAAAATCACTGCCAAAGAAGATCTTTATGGTCCTCAAAATAAAATGCAACCCCACGGCTACATAAAAAATTGAATAGAAATATTTTTTCTTATATGTATAAATAAAAATCTTGTTTTAAATAAAAAAAGAATATAATTCTTTTTAAAACTGTAAATGACCTACAAAACAAATTCTCTCCTCACTTTATGACATCACACATAGACATAAAAATATTGGTTCGTGTGCATCAGCTTTTCATTAATTTTAATTTTAGAAGGGTGATTAGTCATAAAATGAGGTAAGTAAGCTTAGTTTTTATCGTTCATTCTTTGACTAAAAATATTACAATGAGTTTTAAAGCATTTTGATATATTATTTGAAGTTTGGTGCTTTCATATTTCATCTATAATTTCTTATGACATTATGTGTACATGAAATATGTATTATTAGAAATAGGTGACTAAACATTAATAGGTCTTTGTTACAATTCATTTGGCATACGTGAATTGATAATTATTATTTTTTTCATTTTAATCTATCTGACACTTTCGTTTATAGTAACATAAATGTCGAAAATTTGCTTTATACTTTTAGAAGTCTCTTTAAAAATTTATTTATAGTCAAATAATATCATGTAATTGAAACGAAGAAGAAGTATAACTTTTTTCTTTTTGGTTGCATGCAAAAATATATATATTTATGTGATATGCATCATTACATCCGATGTGACAATAACATATTAGGGGTTATTTTATTCAAATAATAATGGAGAAAAAGACTAGAGGTTAACGACGTTGAATATAAATAAGTTACTGAATATTTAGATTGCTCTACAAATATTTAGTTTGACGTACACACATTTGTTATTTTGATTTTGGTGATTACGAGTTTAATTTTAATTATATAAAGTATGTATATACTGTTGAAACTAACTTGCTTGTCTGCGAATGTTTAGTTCACGGAGAAACAAAGGATATGAACAGGATTAAACAAAGGATATATAAATATTTTTTGTGGCCTAATACTGAACTTCAATAAGAGGCTTTAAAATATTTTTTCCAACAAAAAATATTATAATCTATTTTCTAGATTTTTGAGATGCAGAGTTCTACATAATTATTTTACAATGGATTTCTTCTGAGAATTCTTTTTCAATTGATAATATACCTAATCCCCTGAAAACCATGTCTTGCCAACGTGGGTATATGATCATACTTTTTAGATGAATCCTTAATGTCTTCGGGCAGAGCTTAGTGGATCCATTTAATTGTGGTGTTCTATATCCCGGCATGATATAGGACACTTCTGGAAGAATGGACAAGACGATGTATCCTCACTTAGCTCATAGTGAGGGTTGTTGGTTTTAGAATCTTTCAGTAGAGTTAAAGTATATATTTTTATACATCACTTATTATGTTAAAGTTTAGAGATGAAAAAGTATTTTGTAAAGTTAAATGGTTTCATCCCTTTAATTATTTACATTCAGTTGAGTTCATGTTATACCTATTGCAGTGCTTTATTTCAGTTATTTCTCTTCTGCTATAATACATACTCGTACATTAAAATATACTGATGTCATTCGACCGACATCTTTTATGATGCAGATACAGGTGTCCAGGATCATCAATAGGCGCTTCGTTGAGATCACTTGACACTCCAGTTAGCTTTGGTGAGCTTCCTTGCATTTAAGAGGATTCCCTTTTTTCCTTTCAGTTTAGTCCTTTTAGGGTATCGTGGGTCTTGTCCCAACAACCATGTTGAATTATAGGGGCTTCATAGATAGTTAGAGTTGAGGAGTTTGTCAGTATTTTCCTTTTGTGTGAGATGATTTGAGACTATTTTGCAAAGTATTGTTATTATTATTGCAATTAAGTTTTTTCAGACAGTTTGAGTTAAGCATTTGTTTGCGTTTGAATGTTCTAAATTCTATTTTTAAAGCTTCTTTATGCTTGATTAAGTCTTCCACTAAACAGTTAGTCAGGCCAAGGGATCTTAGAGATCTGAAATGGTTCTCGAGTGTCAACCACTTTCAGGGTGTAAGCTCGGGGCGTGACAATTTTTTTTGAATTCATACAAATTTATGTATCTATATAATCAAGAACCGAATTATATAAATTCTAAATTTATACAAATCAAGTGAATTATACAAATTGCGCGAATTATACAAATCAGGCTAAATAGCAAGATTGGGTGAAACTATATCTGCAAATTAAAATTTCCCTAAACAGTAGCTATAACATTTAATATGGTTTAAATGTTTGCTATTCGCACAATTTTCCCTTTAATAAATTAAGTACAAGACAATCCACAAGTGTAAGGAACATAGTAACAAATGTCCATCTGAAAAGATCACTGCCAAAGAAGATCTTTATGGTCCTCAAAATAAAATGCAACCCCACGACTACATAAAAATTGAATAGAAACAATTTTTCCTATATGTATAAATAAAAATCTTGTATTAAATAAAAAAAGAATATAATTTTTTAAAAAACTGTAAATGACCTACAAAATAAATTCTCTCCTCACTTATGACATCACACATAGACATAAAAATATTGGTTCGTGTGCATCATATTTTCATTAATTTTAATTTTAGAAGGGTGATTAGTCATAAAATGAGGTAAGTAAGCTTAGTTTTTATTGTTCATTCTTTGACTAAAACTATTACAATGAATTTTATAGCATTTTGATCTATTATTTGAAGTTTGGTGCTTTCATATTTCATCTATAATTTCTTATGACATTAGGTTTACGTGAAATATTTATTATTAGAAATAGGTGACTAAACATTAATAGGTTTTTGTTACAATCCATTTAGCATACGTGAATTGATAATTATTTTTTTCATTTTAATCTATCTGACACTTTCTTTTATAATAACATAAATGTCGAAAATTTGCTTTATACTTTTAGAAGTCTCTTTTAAAAATTTATTTATAGTCAAATAATATCATGTAATTGAAACGAAGAAGAAGTATAACTTTTTAATTTTTGGTTGCATGCCAAAATATATATATTTATGTTATATGCATCATTACATCCGATGTGACAATAACATATTAGGAGTTATTTTATTCAAATAATAATGGAGAAAAAGACTAGAGGTTAACGACGTTGAATATAAATAAGTTACTGAATATTTAGATTGCTCAACAAATATTTAGTTTGAGGTACACACATTTGTTATTTTGATTTTGGTGATTATGAGTTTAATTTTGATTATATAAAGTATGTATATACTGTTGAAACTAACTTGCTTGTCTGCGAATGTTTAGTTCACGGAGAAAACAAAGGATATGAACAGGATAAAACAAAGGATATATAAATATTTTTTGTGGCCTAATATTGAACTTCAATGAGAGGCTTTAAAATATTTTTTTCAACAAAAAATATTATAATCTATTTTTCTATATTTTTGAGATGCAGAGTTCTACATAATTATTTTACAATGGATTTCTTCTGATAATATACCTAATCTACTGAAAAAAATAATTAATTTACTCAATCTTTCTTGTGAAATTTGCCGATATTGAGTAAAAATTTTAGTTGATATAATCGAATTCATATTTTCTAGTTGACGTATTTAAATACAACAAATAATAAAAGAATGATATATGTTACTTAATAAAAATATCAAGAAAAATAATTATTAGATGAAAAAATATATAATACTAAAAATTTGAAGTGATAGAACCTGATTCAATAACTTGAATCCCAAAATAAAAATATTGATTGCTTTATACTTCCGAAAATCTTATATTCCAAAAAAAAAAAAATCAATAACTTTTCTTCTACACACTTTAGCTCCCGTTTCTTTCAGAATAATAATAATATTTTCAAGAAAAAAAAAAGTAGAAGCAACAAAGAGAGTGAATAAAGTTACAGTGTATTTGGTATAAATTGATATAATAGAAAAGGTGTCATGAACCTGACCTGTCGTGGATGGAAGCCAAACTAACCCCTGGTGGGAGAACCAACTAAATATTAACATACAGTCCACTGAACAATCAGAAGTAAGCAGTTTCAATCAATTGAAAAACTTTCTTTCGTAACAAGACTCAAGTCATAAAAAATTGCGGAAAATATTCTTCATAGAACCACTTTAGCTCCTGTTTCTTTCAGAATAATAATAATATTTGTAAGAAAAAAAGTAGAAGCTAAGAGAGTGAATAAAGTAACAGCGTATTTGGTATAAATTGATAATAGAAAAGGTGTCATGAACCTGACATGTCGTGAATGGAAGCCAAACTAACCTCTGGTGGGAGAACCAACTACTAACATACAGTTCACTGAACAATCATAAGGAAGCAATTTCAATCAATTGAAAAACGTTCTTTCGTAACAAGACTCAAGTCATAAAAAATTGCGGAAAATATTCTCCTTAGAACCTGAAAGTCGAGCACCTAAACATCTACTAGTTGATATGCACAATAAACATGAACAACCACAACACAACAAGCTAACTCGGTTATCTCATGGAACAGACACACAAATTGTTAGTGTACCAGGTGTGGCACTTGTACCAACTGTTAGTATGTACCGGCGTGGTACTCAAGCCAACCATCTATGATTATCCTTGTACTAAGTGTGTTACCCGTGCCAACTATAAGTATGTACCAGACGTGGTACCCAAGCCAACCGTGGGATATCATGTATTAGGCATGGTACCCGAGCCAATCATCAATCACACATCACAATCATAATAATAATGAATACCAATCACTCCTATATGCCCCAAGTAAATACATTCATTGCATGTGATTGATAACATTTTGCAACACCTCATAAATTAGACATTCGAATTGGAAAGGAAAAATGTAGAAAATTTTATAGAAACTGTGGTCCATGAGTCCTATCTACCTATTGTAGAAATTCCTATGGGCCATAGAAAGGAAATTGTATACCTAGAGTTGTGTTTTAGAAAATTCAACTTTGTGAAGTTTGAACTACGAGTATCCAAGGACGAGTTGTACAAATTTGGAGGGGCCGTAGATGATACTCATAGAATTGAACCACACTTGATGAAATTTTTGACTTGGACTTGGGTTCTACGGAAGGGGTCTATGGACCGTAATAATAATGATGGATCGTAGATTGGTCTCGTGGGAAGTTGAAAGAATTTTGGATTTCTGAAGTTGAGTCTATGGTTGACCAGTACGTGCCGTAGAAAGTTCTACGGACCGTAGGTTCAACCTGTAAGTCACTCCGGCAATTAATTCTTAAGGGTATTTTGGTATTTTTTCTATGCATTTAATACCTATACTATGTCATTCTGACCCTAAATTCAAGACCTATAAGTACCATTCAACTCCTAAATCCAACCAGAACCCTCTCAATCTCTCAAATCCCCAATTCCTATCCACATTCGTTCTCTCAAAAATCTCTCAAGTCTCAAGGAAGAAAACTAGGGTTCAAGCTTCTAGTCTCTTTTTTCCTTCATTGTTTTTTTTCTTTGATCATCAAGGTATGTGGAATTTTTCATTCATCCAATGGGTTCCAAAGGATTTCTAAGTTTCTAATTCAATTTCACCTAAATTTATTAGGGTTTTGTGTGAGCTCCATGAGTCTTAATTGATGTTGATTTAATTGTTCAATTTCAATCTTCCTATGCATGTTTTGATTAAACTATATGATTTCCAATTGATTTCTATAAGATCCATGTATTATTCCTGATTTTGATTGTGAATTTATAAAATTTGAATTATGAAAGTTATGCATCTTCTTATGAGAAAGATGCTTATGATCTAAGGTTTCTTTTGAGATAAGCATCATCAAACTGTGAAAGGTTTTCTCACATAGGTAGATAATCATGACTGGTGAAAGGATTTCTCACATATGCATGAATCATGATTTAAATGAGCTAGTCTTATAAGACTTTATAATTTGGATTGAAATTATGATTATTGCCTTTCCTAATGTTATGTTATGATAATTGACTTTACCCATTCCATTGGGATTTAACTTAGCACCGAGAGAATTTTAAGGTGGAGGCTCAAATAAGATAGTGTCTAGTAGAAACCTCCAGTGCCAAACTACGTACCCCCGTAGGACTGTCTTAAATGACCTAGCTAGTGGATCCACAAATATCATATGAATGAATCATACAGAGTTCTACCTTGGCTTGTGATTTTAGTACATTCTATTTACTAATGTATACTTGTTCCTCCATTATTTAAAAATGTAGGATTCGACGCTTTTGCTCCTCCCTCTTATGGCTAGTTGATTGGTTGATCACTGAAGATTGTGTGAGTCGTCATATTCTGAGGATTGTGCTATCCTTACTATGTTTTCTTATGTCGTTAGTTTCAGACGCTTTACGTGGTGCATGTGTTACTTCCCAATCACTATTTCGATGTATTACATAGGCTTTTCAAGACTATGATTAGACTTCAACTTTTATGTGAAGCTCTTTTATGACATGATACCTATTGTTTAATTTCTCCTATTTTCTATTATATTGTGTTGTATGTATGTCAAGTTGCTTTTGTAGTGCCTCTCCGAGTCTTATATGCCATGTCACGTCTAGGGTATACTTTGGGTCGTGACAAACTTTGTGTTTAGAGCACAGGGTTTTAGAAAAGGTCCTAGGATTTCTAACAAGCCGCATTAAGTAGAGTATTATTCTGAAGCGCATCATATTTATCAATAAGAGTTTACAAAGCATTTAGGAAACTTCACTTCTTTCACTACTCTAAAGTCATTCCATAGAATTAATCTCTTTGAAAGGTCCTTCTCCTAACTCTTATCCGATTCTTTTCAATATATGGCTCCCTAAAGAGCTTATGTGAGAAGGAATACAGGTGAGAATGTGGAGCCCGAGGTTCCTCAGGGTGCAGTTGATCCTTTGGTCGAACAAGTGACTCATGTCAAGTTTGGAGCCACTTTCCTAGTCTTGCCTCAAGCTATGACGACTCAAGATAATAGAAAGGTCACTTGTCACGGACTTAGACTTTCACTAGTACTTCGTGCGGCACTTGACAACTTACTCACGAATCTGTCACGATCTTGTATGCTCAAGTAAGCCCTTTGAAACTTAGATAGCTAAGAGAATGAAATAAAGACAAATGAGATCCTCTCTATTTATACTACTTCCTAGGGGCCAAAGTTTAAATAAAAATTACTACTCAAGTCCCTACATATTTACAATTTAGTCGCTATTCTAGAACTTCTACAAGTATAGAAAATTCTAAAGCCTTCTATGAAAAGATCTAGGGAATTCTAGAGTCTTCCACTAACCTCTCCATAACTCTAGATTCTTCCCCCTTATTTTTATGCCAAACTTGAAGGGAAAAGTGGCGGGTCATGACACTATCTACTACATGGTGCTGTGACGACCGTGTCGCATTGTTGCTGCTAAGAAGACCGAGTTTTGTCTTCTCACATATGTGACCATCAATTCATTGACTCGATCAATGCCTTTGTGCATGTACTCGGACATCACGTCTTATTCCTCTTTCAGAACTTTCCTTATACATGGTGGGGAAGTTCATGTTTGCACTATTGTCTTTCATCACACTCGAATTAGTGGCTACGAATGCCGACTCCTTCTTCTTAAGGCCTCTCACGAGCTGCATGGCCGTTAGTTGAACTTGTTCCTCCATCTTTGGTACCTTAACTAGGGGAACCATACATGATCCTTCTCGCTCCATGATCAAGAGTTGTTGGAGGTAAGGATCGATCACCACGTAAAACTTTAAGAACAACTTTTTCCTAAGAATTATGTCAAAGAGGTCTAAAGGAGTGACTGTAAAGTTGGTTTTACTTTGCCACTCACCTAGCGTGATGCTTAGTCCATGCGCGACTCTGCACATGGAGTCGGTGGTGCATTGACTGTGGAGAGGGGCATTACTTGGATTTTAACTCAGCCCCAACCTTTTTGTTGTCGTCTTGGTCATGATTTTGGACTCTTCACCCGTGTCGACCATAGCACAAGCAGTTTTTCCATTAATCATGATGTCTACATACTATGCATCGTATTCTATTGGCTTACCTGGCTACTTTGTGATGGCTCTGCATAGTCCTATCAATCCCAACTGCGTTGTCTCTATACCTTTTCTTGCTCTTGTGTATCTTTCTTCTTTCGCTAGACAGGATAGCACCAAGGCTCTTCAGTTCACGACACCTTGCATAGCCACGGAGCCCATCGCATATGTAGCAACTGTTTGTCTTGGTAATTTATGTATTTCTCTCCGTATCACCATGACGTCAAAACTTCTTTCCATTGGACCTATAGGTATCATGATTCTTGGTATGTGGCCGCTACTCCTTAATTTTTTCACTATCTCCCCCACCTTTGTCATGGCTTCATTAATAGTCCTGACCTGTCACCATTCGAACTCCATCCTTGCCTAATTTTTCAGCCCATCCATGAAGTGGAACGACATTTCTTCATCCGTGAGGTTAGGAATTTGAAGCGTGAGGGTGGTGAACTTATTCACGTACGCTTGAATGCTACGTGCTTGCTTCAATTCCCTGAACTTGCGCTTGACCTCATAGATGACATTGTTAGGGAAGAAAGCCCTCTGAAACTCTTCTCAGAATTGCTCCCAAGTATTGATGGTGCAAAGCCTTTTTCTTATCTCGGACTCCTTGCACTTCCACTATAACATGGCCATCTTGAGAGATACAACACGACATTGTTGATCTTTTTTTTTCGCTCTTCACTCGGCTACACTTGTAGTGATTCTCCAAGTGCCATAATAAATTCTCTACCTCTTGTGCGTCACGGACGCCTTTGAATATAGGTGACTTGGGAGACTCGACCTTGTCCTCCCTATCTCGATCGAACACTATAGATCCTCAAACTTCCATGCCCTCCTTGAGTGCCTTCATCTTGGCTCTCATGACTTCAATTGTACTTAGTGCATCCATGAGCTGGCACTCCAAGGAAGTGATGTCCTCCTTCATCTCAAACTCGGCATGTTGGCGGCCCTCCAACTCCTTGCGGATGTTTTCATTCTCCTCAAGGATGAAGTCCTTCAGAGTCTTGAACTTGCCATCGACCTCATTCAAATGCTTGCCTAAGATCTCCATGGATTGCCTCACCATTGCTACCCTTGTGACCCATTCAACTTCGGGTGTGACGTCAATGGCCTCCTCACCATGTTCATCATAACTTACTTCAGTGGTCGAAGGTGGGTGAGATGTTAGCGCCTCACTTGGTGTAGGGTTGAGAAGTATTTCCTCGCTACTCTTATGGTGCTTCTTTCCTTTGCGGTTCTTCTTTCCACTATCATGCCTAACATTGGTGGTTCTAGCATCGTTTACATCTCCTTCGTTGGCCATTCTCTTAGTATCAAACCTTTGCTCTGATACCACTTTGTAACGGACTTAGACTTTCCCTAATGCTCTATGCATCACTTGACAACTTACTCACGAATCTTTCACGATCTTGTATGCTCAAGTTAGCCCTTTTAAACTTAGATTGCCAAGAGAATGAAAGAAAGACATAGAAAGCTTTGGAAGAAGTCTTTGTATTACTGGGAGAATGCTTTACAACTTGATTGATGCCTTTGCAAATGAGAGCCTGTCTATTTATATTTCTTCCTAGGGGCCAAAGTATAAATAAAAATCACTACTCAAGTCCCTACATATTTACAATTTAGTCCCTATTCTAGAATTCTTTATAAGTCTAGAGAATTCTAAAGCCTTCTAAGAAAAGATCTAGGGAATTCTAGAGTATTCCACTTACCTCTCCAATTTTCTAGATTCTTCCCCCTTATTTTTATGTCAAATTTTAAGGGCAAAGTGGCGGGTCATGACATGTTGATCCTATGAATCCAAATATGGATGCGGCGGCAATAAGGATAAAGGACTTCACTAGGATGAACCTTTAGGAATTTCATGGGTCGAAAGTTTATGAGGATCCTCAATAGTTTATGAGGATCCTCAATAGTTTATTGATGAGGTGTACAAGATAGTGGAGATTATGGGAATGTTACTAGTGGAAAAGGCGGAATTGGCCGCTAATCAAATTATGCGTGTTGCTCAAGTTTGGTTCAAACAATAGAAGTAATAAAGGGCTATTGATGTGGATTCTCTTAATTAGGAGAAATTCAAAGGAGCATTTTTTGATTAGGTCTTTCCTGTAGAGATGAGGGAAGCTAAGGTTTGTGTTCATAAGTCTTTGACAAGGGAACATGAGTGTGAAGGAGTATGCTTGGAAGTTCACTCTATTGGATAAGTATTCTCCGACTATGATTGCCGACTCTATGACAGGGATGAGTAAGTTTGTGTCAGGTGTGTACTAAATGGTTGTCAAAGAATTCTATACCGTCATGTTGATAAAGGAGATGTATATCTCTCGATTGATGATACATGTCCAACAATTGAAGAGAAAAACCTAAAAGAGAGTTCTAGAGAGTCTAAGAAGGCAAGGATCGGTGATGGTGACTTTTCTCATTCTAGGTTTGGTGGACATAGGTTTCCTCAATTCTGGAAAAAGTTTTACGGTCAAGGTTCTTCCAATGATAAAACCTCTAAGTTCAACAAAGATAGGGTGTCTAACCTTAAGCCTCAAATAAGTGGTGGAATTGGATCTTCTGTTCCTGTTTGAGAAAGGTGTTGTAGGAGTGACTTGGGAAAATGTTTAGCCGATACAAATCATTGATTTGGTTGTCAAAATATTGGTCACAAAGCGAAGGATTGTCCATTGCAAGCTAGACTTGGTAAGGATGGTACGAAAGCTCAGCCTAGTGGTTCTGGTTTTGGTTCTCTTCGTCAAAATAAATTCTAAGCACTTTAGACTCGACATGATCATGAGGGTTCTCCGAATGTTGTGATTGGTATGTTGAAAGTCTTTTATTTTGATGTGTATGTGTTACTTGATCTGGGTGCTACGTTATTATTTATTACTCCTTATGTGTCTAGAAGACTCGATGTAGGTCCTAAAATCATTTCTAATCCCTTTCATGTCTCCTCTCCCATTAATGATTCTATTATTGCTAGGAATTTCATAGAAAATTTCAAATTTCCATTTCTTATAGAGTCACTCGTGTTGATCTACTAGAGATTGATATGTTTTATTTTGATATTATTCTTGGGATGGATTGACTTCATTCATTTTATGTTTCAATAGATTGTAGGACCCGATTGGTCACATTCAAGGTTTGAATGAACCTATCATGTCATGGAATGGAAAATTATGTTCTTAGGAGTTAGTTTATATCTTGCCTAAAACCAAGGAAAATGATTTCTAAAGGCTGCATATGTCATCTTACTCGGGTTAAGGATACCGATTCCAAAACCCCTACTCTTGAGTCAATTCTGATTGTGTATGAGTTTCTTGAAGTGTTTCCTGATGATCTTCCCGATATTTTAACCCAAAAAAGAAATAGACTTCGGTATTGACCTTCTCCCAGTAAGGTCACTAAGATTTTGTGTTTTTGTCTTTCGGGTTGACTAATCCCGCTGTAACGTTCATGTATTTGATGAGTAGGATCTTTAAACAATATCTTGACAAGTTATTAATTATTTTTATTGATGATATTTTGATTTACTCACGGAGTGAGGATGAACATGTTGAGCATTTGAGGATTGTGGTTCGCATTGTCAAGGATCGTCCATCGTATGCTAAGTTTAGAAAATATGAGTTTTGGTTGAGGTCTGTCACTTTCCTTGGCCATATTTTCTCCGGTAAATGTATTCAAGTTGATCCTAAGAAAACCGATACGATTAAGAATTGGCCAAGACCATTGTCCGCTTCAAACATATGGAGTTTCTTGGGTTTGGCCGGTAATTACCAAATATTTATGGAATGTTTTTCCTCTATTGCCTCGCTTTTGAAGACAATGACTCAAAAGAAGGTAAAATTCCTATGCTCGGAAGCTTGTGAGAAGAGTTTCCAAGAGTTGAAGGATAGACTCACCTTAAACCCTATATTGACATTACAAGAAGGATATGATGGCTTTGTAGTATATTGTGATGCTTCAGGAATTGGACTTGGTTGTGTTTTGATGCAACATGGGAAAGTCATCCCTTATGCTTCAAGGAAATTAAAGGTGCATGAAAGGAATTATCCGACTCATGATTTGGAGTTGGCGGCGGTAGTGTTTGCTCTAAAGATTTGGAGGCATCACTTATGGTGTTCATGTAGATGTGTTTACCGACCACAAGTGTTTAAGATATGTGTTCACTCAAAAGGATTTGGATCTTCACCTAAGGAGATGGCTTGAGTTTTTGAAGGATTACGACATGAGTGTTCTCTTATCCAGGTAAATAGAATGTGGTGGCAGATGTTTTAATCGACTATCGATTGGTAGGGCTGCTCATGTTGAGGATGTTAAGAAAGATTTAATTCGTGATGTTTGACCCAATTGGGTGTATGGTTGGTTGATTTCAATGAAGGTACAGTCATCGTTCAAAATAGTTCAGAATCATATCTTATATCAGATGTGAAAACTAAGAAAAATCTTGATCCAATTATGGTTGAGTTAAAGAAGTCGGTTTTCGAAGAAAAAAAATTGAGGCTTTCTCCCAAGGGGGAGATAGTGTTCTTCGATATCAAAGTCGGTTATGTGTCCCAGTTATTGATGAGTTGAGAAGTCAGATTTAGGCATAAGCTCAAAGTTCTTGGTATTCAATTTAGCCAGGAGCAACCAAGATGTACCGTAATGTGTGATAAGCCTAATGGTAGAATGAGATGAAGAAGAATATGGTGGAATTTGTGGCTTAATGTCCGAATTATAAACAAGTGAAGGTTGAGCATCAGAAACCGAGTAGTTTGGTTCAAAACATTAGTATTCCTACATGGAAGTGGGAAAATTGAATATGGACTTCATTACGTGTTTACCTCGCACTCATCATCAATTTGATTCTATTTGGGTTATTGTGGACCGAATGATGAAATCTACTAACTATCTTCGTATTAAAACTTAATTTTTAGGGGAAGAGTAGTCTAATCATTATATTCGGGAAATGGTAAGGTTTCATTGTGTACCCATGACTATTATCTCCGATTGTAGCTCTAAGTTTACATCTTAGTTTTGGAGGTCATTTCAGAAAGGTCTTCATACCCATGTGAAACTTAACATGGCTTTCCACCCTCAAACTGATGGACAAGACGAGCGTACTATCCAGAACTTAAAGAATATGTTAATGCCTTGTTTGATTGATTACAAAGGTAATTGGAATGACCATTTGACTTTAATCGAGTTTGCTTATAATAATAACTATCATTCTAGCATTAGGATGGCTCAATTTGAGGCTCTTTATGATGGGAGGTGTAGGTCTCCTATTGGTTGATTTGAAGTTTGTGAGGTCTCTTTTAAAGGGCCCGAGTTGGTGCATGATGCTATGTAAAAGTTTCAACTTATTCATGAATGATTGAAAATGGCTCAAAGTCGACGTAAGTTTAATGCCGATGTTAGAAAAAGAGAGCCAATAACGCTCAAGTCACATTTCAAAGACAATAGAAAGAGTGAGCGGTCGTTGTAAATAAAAATACCCAACTAAGAGTCAGGGTCAAATCCCACAGAGAACAACTTGTCGACAATTTAAAAGATAAAGGCTAACTAGATACTAGTTTGAATCTTAATATACAAAGTACACAATTTTCAAATAGAAGACAATTATTCTTACTAAACTTTTAACGGGGGTCAAGACAATATCAAGTAAGGGATGTATGTGAATTGGGAGAATTCAAGATTTATTTAACACTCAACGATCCATTGCAATTCAATCCAAGATCAATCAATAATAGGTAGGCTAAGTCAGCATAGGTCAATCCTAATCTTCTTTTGGTCTCAAACGACTATTTCATGACATCTCCTTTCGGTCTCAAACGACTATTTCATGACATCTCCTTTCGGTCTCAATCATGTGATTCAACAAAATAACCCACTACCTTAACTTAGAATTCTCTTTAGATCAAGCCTCACATTCAACAATGAAACCCTAAACTTTCTCCTTTGAGTCTCAAATTCAAGCTTCAAACCTAAAATGTGATTATCACTCTAATTCTTCACTTTACAGATTTTATTTTTGAGCAACCCACGAAGATCGGGACCTAGGATTGAGCCTGCACTCTCAACCCATTAATTCAAAATGAAAACTAGATATAACCTATTTCATCAAATCAAACATGGAAACAAAGAATTATAAAAGAATAGAGCACTAAATTAAATACCCTAATAGTTATTTGTATTTCTAGCACAAAAGCCCCAATTTCATACACACAATTACACAACAATTTCTAACAATTAAGAGTAAGGAAATAAGAAGGGTAAAATAATGTTACTAATATAGAACACAATCTCAAAATTCACAACTAACATGTGAGGCATTTTGCCTTCAATATCTCAACCCCAAAATCAAGAACAATGTAAAATCTACTTTGGATGAGTTTTTCTCTCTATAATATTATCTCTCTAATAATTCTTGGATGATGAATAATGTGTAATACTCAACACTAGCTCTATTTTCTGAATTTAGGTTCGATGCTTGAGAATTTCCAATTCTACCCAGTCTGAATAGGGGAGCGTTGCACCAGCGATAGGAGGTTCGCAAAAGCGAACATAATTTCGCTTAAGCGACCCCCACATTTTTGGACCAGTTCGCAAAAGCGAACCCCGCTTCATCGCTTAAGCGGCTAGTTGACTTTGGTAGACTGTTCGCATAAGCAAATCCAAGCTCGTAGGTGTGAGATCTAGGGCTTGTTTTCTGCCAGGTTTTGCTCTTTTTCAGCTTCTACTCCACTTTTGTTCATCATTTTCTTTCCTAACATCAAAACAACTGAAACAACACAATTCAAAAGATAATTAGTCTTTTTATATACTTGAGTGCCAACAAATCATAAGAAAAGAGCCTCAAATGAGTGCAAATTCACCACTCATCAACACCCCCAACTTAAAACTTTTCTTGTCCTCAAGCAAAACAAAATCCAAAACACAAGAGGCATTCAATTTAAGCACAACACTCTTCCATTTTAAACAAGGAACATGATTATGGCTTTGGTTGGTACTAGTAATTAGCAAGCAAACAAGAGATTTCATATCCAATCAACTCCCTCAAGTTCAAACACAATTTCAAACTCAATAATTTTCAAAAATGATCAAGTGACAACTAGAATTCTCAAGAAGTGACTCACAATTAGTAGTATTCTAACAACTCCCCTTGACTCAATTTCGGAATCTATCAATTTAGCCAATCCATCCTAGTATTCATGCCGTCACAAGAAAATAAATATCCCACCAAACCACACACAAGTATTCACAATACAAGGGACAACAATACAAACACTCACACTTAAAACAAATCTTCTCATGCACAGAAGTGCCACACCATAGGCTTACCCTTATTTTCAAACAACATTGACTCAACTTCATTTGGTTGGAGATCTCAAATGAATTTTTTAAGCTTGTAATGTAGGCTTAGTGAAGGTTAGGATATCATTTATGTAAAAGTGGCTACACCCTCATTGAGAATTACACAATCTTTTTAATCAACAAATTTTCCACTTTTCTTCATTATTCAACTCAATGAACATTTAACATCATTTTCGTATTTTTCCTTTCTTCCATTATAGATGCCCCACATGCAACTATTTTTATCTTTTGGAGGACTTGAGTATCGTTTATTCTAACTCTTTATTTCTTTTTTCACAACTTTTTCTTTCTTTGAAATTTTTCTCCACCGTTCTCAAACTCTTTTTTTATCAAGCCCTCATAAGGTAAGCATCGACCTATAAGTTCCCCATTGCACCCCCCAACTTAGGCTTTTAGCCTCAACTTTTACCATTTTAAAGTTCAAGGAGGGAAGGGATCAAAGAACGGTCAAGGCTTGTAATGTGGTTGCCAATAAAAAAGATAAGGATCAAAAGATACAACTAAGGATATATCTAGTGCAAAGGTGGGATATTTAGGCTAACTGGACTTCAAGGAATATCAAAGAAAGCCTAAGATCATTTCTCGAACCAAACTCAATTAAGACCAATATTTCAAGACTAACCGGGCAAGTTCTACTTAACACGAGTCAACACATGACATTATTCACAAAGACTCACCACACACGCCAAGGAACTACTCAAGATGACTCAATTTCACTTCCTAGTCAAGAACAAAGGAGTTATTTTTAATTTCACCACCTAGTAATATGGAGTCACAAAAAGAGCCAACACATTGTCACAAAATCACTCATTTAACTAAAATTTCTGACGGGTGCTCATTTCGCAACTCACAAGGCTTGACTAAATCTATTAGTACCAAAAAAGTCACAATCTCATATCAAGGCACGACCAAGCCAACAACACTAAACAAAATGACGATTTGCCCTTAAGAATTTCGTCACTCGATCTATCATTGGGCAAATTCAAGCCTTTTCATTGAGCATTCACAAGGGCTTCCAAACTCATAAGCAACGGGTACTCAGATTTCCGCTGCTTCAAGGCATACAGGCATGAAACACTGTCATCACAATTTATTACTACAAAACATAAAATAATAAAAACCAAAACATACTAGTATAATAAAACCAAAACATACTAAAGATAACCAATCCACACAATAAACAAAAACATCCAAAACATCAATCCAAAATGTCAATCAAAATAAGATAAAACAACTCAAAGGGGAGCACCCACAACTAAAAATGATGTTGTGTCCTCACATCACAACTGTACAACTCAAAAAGAGAAAACGAAGGGATCCCTGGGCTGCCTCAATCCTCTCCGCAGTGTCGGTGGCCTTGCTATCCTCATCTCCACCATCATAGCTTCATGTTGAAGGCTCATCTCCATCCTTGTCTGGCCTAGAAGTCGGGAGTGGCTCATTTGCCGTCACAACTTTCTTAAGGCCTTTTACCCCCTTCCACATTCGAGTAAAGAACTTGTCTCTAATCTTCTCCCGCTTCTTTATTTTATTGTGTGAGATGCTAAACACACCATGTGACTTAGCCAAGCCGGCATAGGCCTTCCCCAAATTTTCAAGTTGAGATTTGTGCTTCCTTTGATCAATTAAGTAGGCATCAAACTCACTTTCCACATAAGATCTTGGCCTAGAAGATGACTCACTCGACCCTTGAGGCAGCCTCGTCACTATCTCCTTCAAAATCTTCAACTAACTAGTCAATGATTCAAAAGGGCCCAAGAATGGAGGTGTATGAGTATCATCCCCCACATGTACGGACTTTATGGATTGAACCTTCATGTTCTTGTCTTTTACAACCATGCCGTCACCACGCATCTTGAGTGTAAAGATAGGATTTTTGGGCTCCATCCAAGTGTCATACGGAAGTACCTCCACCTCAGCCCATTTACAAAGCTCTATGATCAGAGAGGGAAGAACAAGAGATAGGCTATCATGGAGTTTGAATTCTTGGAATTCATTCAGAATCAAGTGACCCATATTCACAGGACATCATCAACTACACAAGGCACTATTTGTTCTCGCAAAAAAGAAATGTTTCTAATGTTCCCACTTGGGAAAATACAACTGCATACGATCGACGTGGTCAAGTCTGAGCATAAGATCCCAGCCTTTGTGAATCTCATGGAATATTTCAACCTGGACATAGCTTTGAAGCAAGCCAAGAACCCTACTCACAATCTTTATCCTTGAAGGCCTAGATATCATGGTCGAGTAACCCATATATTTGATTGATTGCCTCCGGCCCATAGTTGAAAACCTTGCCTTGGATGGGATCCCAGCCTTTGTGACATCTCATGGAATATTTACACCTGGACATAGCTTTGAAGCAAGCCAAGAACCCCACTCACAATCTTTATCCTTGAAGGCCTAAATATCATGGTCGAGTAACCCATATATTTGATTGATTGCCTCCGGCCCATAGTTCAAAACCTTGCCTCGGATGGTGATCAACCTTGATGCCATGTCCGTCTCTATGAGGTTGGCATAAAACCCCCTCATCCATTGCTCATTCTCCATGCAAGGTTCAGCTGCAAAGCATATCCAACCGGATGCCATCAACCATGGGTGGAAAGTCGGAAGCATTTACTCAACTTTCTCAAGAGATACGTCTCTCTCCACAGGTAGCTTTTTCTTCATCAGATCAGCATAATAGGTCTCTTGTGCTTGGAGAGAGACAAATAATTGTGGTCATATTCGACTACCACTTCCTCCTCAAAACCGAGTTTGTGTGTCATTCTTGACTTTGCAAAAATTTGAAAATTACAATAGCATTCAAATTTGATAATTAAGTGTTAAAAAATTCTATTTCATAGGTAGAATTGGAACTCAATTTTGAACCAAAACAGGCCTGCAGAAAATTTTCTCCCTGGTAGAAAATAGTCCCAGATACCGCAATAGTGAAGTCATGTTCACTAAAGCGAACATCACAAAAGTGACCTGAAGGCCGCTTATGCGGAAATCACAAAAGAGAAGGGGTATCGCTTAAGTGAACATTGCTTTTACAATGGCGGGTCCACTTTTGTGAAAAGTCACCCCCCTTCAACAGGACCAACTAATTTTTATTTCATTTTTAGCATGAAATTTCAACTACCATTAGTGCAAAAACAACAACAATCAAACAAGCAGCCAAGAAAGTCAAACATTTCGGCACATAAGTTTTGAAAATCATTTTTGAGTTATTTTAGGTATTTTATCCAACACATGGTGCCCAATCTATTTTCAACAATTAGATAATGAAATGGGTACTCAGGACTTCCTCAAATACTCTAAATCAGACCACACACATGTATTTAAAAAATTAAACAAAGAATTCAGCCAACACATTCACAATTTAAAACCCCCAAGATAGAGAGGTTACTACCCACTAAATACCTCCAACTTTCAACAGGGCAATCAAAGGTAACCAATGATTATTACCATTTCAAGAGAGTAAGAGTGAGAGAGACATGTCGTATTGTGTTTGCACAAGGTAGACCAAGAGTATGGAATTATTTTGAGACAAGTGAGGAGAAGAACAAAGGTGTGAGACTTTTATTTTGGGCATTTTGCCCGTTTGGATTCTGTCCAGTGACGTTTGAAATTACTCACCTTCTTTTAAGTGACGTTTGGTCACTTTTGCAAATTCTCATGAAAGGGTGGGGTTCAGTTAAGCAAGTGCCCCTCGGCTTAAGTGATGTTCACTTTTTTGAGAGGGAGCCACTTTTGCGAGCTTTGTTTAAGTCGACAGCCAATCACTTTTGCGATTCTTGAGGCCCTTCTGGTAGGCTGCTCACTATCCTATTATCCAAACTTGCGGGCTATTGGGCGATCCAACCAGTCTCGTTGGGTGAGCCTTGGTGCACAAAAAGCTTCCCAAGTCATTTTATGGGGTCCAAGATTCACGCCTCCAAACATGTTGAAATTAATTCCAGAAAACTCTAAAATCATGAGGTTTGATGAGTCGTAGATTTACACTCATTTATGTTATATTTAACACAATAATTAGTGTCCTCAATGCCTATATTTGTACTATTCTAAATAAATATTGATGATTTGTAGCTATGAAGGAAATTGGATTAGGCAATGAGTGATTTTTGAAAGAATAGCCAAAAATACAAAAATAAGTGTAAAGTGAACATTTTTGACCACCTAACATGAAGGGTGGATCACCACCTTAGCATGAACTCGCCCAAATTGATAGTTCATAGCACATGATTATACCAAAGAAGGTCGACAAACTCCAGTAGAAAAGGTGATACAGTGAGTTAGAACGTCTGTCCTGATGCACATCACCCAAAGTGATAGTGTGCAAGGCAAAGATTTGATGCTCGAAAAACGGACTGAGGTGGTATTTGGTGATTCACCAAACGTAATCACCAAACGTGAAAGGCTGACTCAATCGAGTACACCAATTGAGGTTCAAACACCTAAAGCCTAGAGCATCAGAAGGTGAGCTGAGGAGCGAAGGGTGAGTCGCTGATCAGGTTCGCCGAGCCCAAACTAATGTCATTGAGTTGGTTACGAAGTTGATTTTGGGCCAAACTTTGAGAAAGTATAAATTGCCCAGAGGATGCAATTTTTAAGGAGAGGCTAGGAGATTCTTCGAGAGTTAGTTTTTAGTTAATAGAAAATTTTACCTTTGAGAAGAACACATTTCTAGCTCTTTGGGTTTTATAATTTGAAGCTTGAATTCAATAAATTGAAGTTGAATCCAAAGTGGGTTTACTCTTAATTGCTTGATTTCAATTTACCCATGACCGATTTCATGAAAGGTTTACTTTCTTTATTTTTTATTATGGGTGGCTAAAACTCCAAGATCTAGGAGTGATCAAATGGGATTGGGAGTTGATTTATTGTAGTGGGTATTGGGCTATGTTCTTTTTTTTTTTGTTCATTCATGAATTTGGTCTAATTACCATGGGGTTAACTTAAGGGTTAAGGTTGCAAACTTAATTCCTACTTCCGATCTCCAGTAGATGCTCGAAAGAGATTAATTGGAGTGGCTAATCAGTTCAATTCTCGCAATTTAGGTTTGATGTCTATGTCTTTCTTGAAAGAGAGATTATGGGTCGGATATATTTGCCCTATTCTTGAAAGAGAGAATAGAGTAAGGTATTGGGTTGCTTATAAACTACATATAGATGGGACCGAAATGAGAATCTATGCATAGATGCTTGGAGATCGAAAGATGATTGGAATCAATGAAGATGACTTAGCCTCTTCATGAGTGTTCATCATTATATAACAACACAATCACCCCTATGTGACGTCGATTTCCAATCCCCGCACCCCCTAGATAGCTTGTTAACTCTTGATTTCATTCCAATTTTAGTTCAATTGAGATAATTGATAACCAAAGCTTTATATTAAGTTGGGGATACCATCCACCCAATCGTTCTAACTATTACAAATGAGCTAATTCAAAGTTCAAATTTCTTGATAAGAAATTCTCTACGATATACCATTTCCTGTGAGATTCGACCCTGAATCTTCGTTGGGTTTTTACTTACTACGATCACTCACTCTTTTAATTGGTTTTTGAGGGTGGTTTGAGTGTCACAAAAAATGGTGCCGCTACTAGGGATTTGTGGTTGAGAATTCTAATTGAGAAAATAGATTCTAATTTAGTTTATTTGTAGTAGATTTGTGGTTGTGTTGTTGTTTGCTGATTTGCAGGTTGACAAGATGAGTGACTATGGGAGTGACAATGAGAGTCAATGTGGTCAAAATAACAACATGTGTAATCTCAGTGAAATTCCCATTAATTTCATCCAAACCACGGGAGCAATCCGGATACCTTCTACAACTGGGAGGATGGTGTTTCACATCACCGAAACTATGATACAATTGCACCAAATGAAAGGAATTTTTGGGGGTCTAATTCATGAGGATCCCCATGAAAACCTCAGGAATTTGAAGGTGTGTGGACCCTTTATGTTTAAGAATATCTCCCAAGAATCCATAAGGTTGAGGTTATTCCCGTTCTCTATAACGGGAGAGGCTACAAGATGGTTGGCAAAGTTGTCAAATGATTCTATTACTTCGTGGGATTGGCTAACTGAGACATTCTTAGAAAGAATCTTTCCACCCTCTAAGATGGTTAAACTTTTTTTCCAAATCCAAAATTTCAAATGTATACAAGGTGAGCCTTTGTATGAAACGTGGATAAGGTTCAAGAAGTTGCTTTTTGTGATGTCCAACGTATGGCGTTCCAAACAATTTGAAGCTGCAATAATTTTATTGCAGCGTTGATTCGATAATAAAGGTGTGGCTGATCACTTAGTCCATGATGGATTGATGAGACAAACGTATGATGTAGCTACGTTGTTGCTATATGATGTGACTAAGATTAACCGAGCACAACATACTAGAGAGGACCAAATGCCTCTTCTACAAGTGGGTTTGAACAAAGAACAAATCGAGAAGGACCATTAAAGGGATGAAAACATGGAAAATATTATGACTCAAATTGATTTGTTGTCTAAACATGTCATGGGAGGTGTAACCAGGTCGGTAAATGCGGTTGGAACCAATAGTGGGCAGTGCCCAGCTGATGTCGAATTCGAGGCATTATATAATGAAGAAGTTCAATACTTGGGATATCAAGTGGGGGGTTCTCACAATAATTATCAACTAGTAGATGGGAACAAAGGTTGGAACAAGGATAGAGATATATTGGTTGGAAAGATTGGTGGGGTAGAAATTAGAGAGATAAGGAGATGGAAAAAGATAGATATGTGCCTCCCCATGGTCATCCATGCCCAAAAGAACCAGCTAGGCTAGGAGGAAGTCGGGCTGAAGACATGCTTGTAAGGATTGAAAACAAGGTTGAAGGGTCCGATAAGGTGTTGAAGGATTTGAAAAATTAACTTCCCAGTTTATCTCAGACAATGACTTCACACTCAGTTTCTATCAAGCAATTGGAGACCCAACTAGGTTAAATTACTACTCATCTAAATCCAAGTAAAATGGGAACTTTGACTAGTGACACCATCTCAAATCCCAAAAATAATTATTGAGTTTGAGCAATATGTCGTGCCATGAGGTTAAATAAGGCGCTTCTTGGGATGCAACCCATATCTTTATTTTGTTGTTTTTATTGCTTTGAAATAATGTTCATTGTGAGTGCAGGTTGAAAAATGGTTGGAAGATTCAGAAGGGAAACATTGGCAATGAATAACCCAAATGGCGATCCGCCAAAGGCATTACATGAACTAATTCTTCTCCGTCTTCTGATCTTGAAAAGATGGAAAAGTGCACTGTCAAGATAGGCGATCAGAACTCCAAAGGGCGATTCACCGAAGTGCATTAAGCGAACTCTATAGGGTCCGCCGAATCAACCCTCAGGTTTGGTTTTTGTTCAGGCCTATTTTGAGAGCTTAAGCTCCAATTGGCGATTCACCGAACACGTTCGATGACATTAGTCGTGATCGCCAAACGTGCCTGATATATAAAGGTCAAGAGTCTTTTCAAATTTAAAAATCAATATCTTTGAAATCTGAGAGCTTTTTCGATTCCTTTCTCTTGCATCATGTATTTTGAGTATTTGTGAGCCTCGTGTAAGTGTCTTGAAGGTGCTAAGAGTGCATTTGCTTGGAGTTCATGTCAACCAAACCCCAAATCTCTCAGTTTCTTGATTATTTTCGGCTTAAAGGTTGGTATTTCAATTTCTTGTTGTTATTTTTGAGTTTGGAAGGCATATAGGGTGTGAGCATGAGCCCTTTAACTAAGATTAAGTGCCTGATTTTTATAGGTAGGATCATATTGTTGAAATTGAACTGTGCCCATGTGATTTTAATTGTGAATGCCTGTAAAAATGATGATTCGTGATTGTGTTTATGAAATTGCTGAATTGAATTGTTTATTTTGTTAGGTCAATGGATAATTTGATGTGAGTAAAGTTAGAGAAACTCAATGTTGACCCAATTGCATGATTTTTCCCAATGACAGACAGGGTGACTACTTTCTTAAGGGAAAATCGTCAATTAATGCAATGCTTAGTGATAAATGGGGGAAATCTGAGTAGCCATGGTAGAAAAGCATCTAGATGGATTGTAATGTTGGGGGAAACTAGTATTTGTTGTGTGTGTTGGTTTTTTTATTAAAATTTGGCACTGGGCTGAAACTTCCTGTTCGGTGAGCTTAACTTAGTTCGCCAAGGAAGTTAGGTGAATCGTCGAGTAAGACCCAACTCGCCTTTTTAGCATGCGCATGGCCTTGGGTAGTGTTCCATTCGGCAGGCTTGTCTTAGTCTGCCGAACCCACTTTGTGAATCGCCAAGTGGGAGAGGACATCGCCTTTGATGCTGGTTACTTTCCTTTCTGCGCAGTCAGTTTTGGCAGACTTGTCTTAGCCCGCCGAAACCAACTCAGTGAATCACAAAGTTGGCATTGACTTCGCCTTTTGTGCCTGAGCCCTGAGTAATTTGACAATGTCCTATTTGGTGAGCTCACCGGAGATCGCCGATCCTTTTTGGTGATCCACCTTCCCGTTAGGCGAGCCTCAGGAGAGATTTTTAAATGTGGTTCAATCAGCGTTCGAATTCAACTAACCTTCACAAATCTATTGTTTGAATGTGTGCTTTTCATGTAATAGCAAGAACAAAAGGTAAATAGGTGGATTCCTCTGATAAGTTCTCTTCTCCTTCTCCTCCTTCAAAAAAGCAAAAAGGAGTCTCAATGAACGAGCCTTGTAGGGCTTCTCAAACACAACAGTTCAATCCTCAGACCCTTACCAATGGAAGAACGAAATTAAAAAAGAACATAGCTACAAAGAATGTGAATATATGATCAAAACTAGTGTCGTCCCCATAAGATCCAAATCTTGTTTCTCACGTTCTACCGATTATAGCTCCAAAGCCCTTAAATAGGCTCAAGGTAGAAGGGGAACTAGCCATTTTAGAGGAGTGTCGACTCTCGATTGACGGAGTCATGAGCGAGTATCCAGCAATATGGATGACAATCAAATACCACAAGTTGGAGTAGTTTACAAGGGCCAGGAGACCGTATGTACCAAACTGGGTATAGAAGTTTTATGATGTCTATGCCAAGGCATTGCCGGAAAAGTGAAAAGGCACAGTTTGGAAGCCAATCGATGAAGTTGAAGTGTGAGGCAAAATGGTTCAATGTCATGTCACTGGAATTAACACCGTACTGTAAACCCCATACAATCAGACTGATGATTGCAAGACCCGGATGACAAAGACATTGGATGCATTAAAGGGGTGGTTGGCCCCCTAATATCCAGTGAGTCTGCACCTTCTTTGATTGTTGAAGGTTCTAAGATAGAAAAGAAAGACCTAAACATCATAGCAAGATATGGGTTCAGATTTATCAGTAGCAACGTGATGTCATCTCAGAACGAATCTATATTCCGGCATCCAAAGGCGATGTCAATAGGTTCTATTATTGAGAGGGAGAAGATAAATGTTGGGGGCATAATTGTGTAGGAGATATTACTCCAGGCCAGACAAGAGCAGACATCTTTTCCATTCCTGGTGCTTATTACTCAGCTATGCGAGAGAGCGGGACTTCCATTTCAAGGGAAAACTGATGTCAGGATCACACCAGTCTCCTCCAGTGAAATTTGGAGGATTGAGGCTGGGTATTTGAGAGATGATGCGGCTCAGAGGAAGCCGCCACCACTTGAATTCACTCCAGTGGTCTACCCTACTACCCTAGCACCTGAGACAAGCACACATGTTCCTACTGTGGAGCATGCAGGTATTTCCACACCTCAATTTGTTGCTGGCTCTTTTGTGTCTGCACTTGTACAGCCTGTTGCTGCTACCACTATGGTTGTGAGGCCTCTCGCTTCTCCTGTTTCTTGTCCCTTACTGACCCAGTCATTGATATATTAGATGGGCAGCCTTGCTTGGTCAGCAAATGTGAGAGTTTCTTGGGTTGAGAAGGACTTGCCCAGGCTCATTGAACAGGCCATTTAGAAGGCCTTGGCTCATTTGACTTAGTGGGTGGTCAACTGTGAGGGGACGATAGAGAGCAACGCTTTGAGGCTGGATGATCTGACAGCGAGGATTGAGGATCGGGAGAAGGCTGGGGGTTGTTCTAGTGTTGTAGACACCCTAAGAGATGAGGTTTCCACTTTGAGGGCGGAGGTAGTCCAAATACAGTCAATGGACATCTCCACGCTTTAAGGAGAGGTTCCCCTCCCAGATGTGCCTGAGATGCCAAGTGTTGTTCCTTCCTCTAATTTGCCTGAGGTGGCTGTTTATGTTGAGATTGTTGTTATGGATGTTGTGAATTTTGGCCGAGGAGACTGATGAGGAGGAGCTGAGAGCTGAAGAGCATGGGATTGTTGAGACACTAACAGAGCTGCATGAGACTAAGGAGGTCATTCTTCAGGTTGCACTGTAGAGATATCTTCCCGAGACTTTAAAGGTCAGGTCTAGTAGAGTCACTCTAGAATATACCATACCTCGTGTTGTTGAGACGAGCATTGATGCCCCTGTTGAGCCTCACATACTACCTCTAGTGATCCTATTATCGGGCATCGATGCCCCTCTTGAGACTTCTCCACCCTATACTTCAGATGAGAGTGCTCCACTGGCATAGATTGTTAGGGGGACCCTTTTTCTCAACCTCCCAGTATTTTTATTTATTTTTCATTGAGGACAGTACATTCTATTTGTTGTGGGGTGAGGGGCTTCATGCCAATATTCCCCTTTTGATTGTATTTTGAACAATTGTAGTTTGTTTTTTATTTATAGTAGAGTGCTCTTTTGGGTAAGTGTGTGTCTCTTTAATTCTATCTCGTTCCCCCTTAATGTTGCCACTCCCCATGAGTTCAAATCTTGAAATGCTTGAAGTTTTTATTGATAACAATTTGAGGATCAATTTTGTTCAATATTTATGTATTTAATAGTACTCATAAAGAGCATGATGCATAGTTTTGGTATTTCGAGAATGAAATCGGTGTGGTTACACCTTTGAGCGATCTCTTTGAATCTTTTGTTGACTAGTTGCATTTTAATGTGAGCCTTGTAATTAACATCGCACATATGCTTTTTATTTTTTCGGAATGTGCCAAATGAGTGTATTTCGAAGTGCCATGTCTTGTGAGGTTTTACTTCAAAGCATGCATATGGAGTCCTAGAATTTGCCTTGTTAGTTCAATTGTGTGAATCTTGGTGAATGTGAGACATGATCTTGGAAAAAAATTCAACGAGGAAACCAAATTGTACATAAGCCTTTTGTGAGGGTTTGAATCCATGTTGGCGCCAATTGAGCCTAACTTATTTGTTGACAACCAAGAGAAGACTCTTGAGCCAAAATATCCCTACCTTCTCACCAAAAATCCTTTTTGAAGCATTGTGATGTTGAATATCCAACTTAAGCCAAAATCCTAAGTTTGGAGTGTTGAAAGGAAGGATAAATGAAAGTAAAGTGAAGAGCAAAAATAAAGAAGAAATGAGGTTCAAATCTAAAAGTTTTGCAAAAAGAAGGAACCCCTCCTTATAAAAAAATGTTTGTGGATGTATCATCCTTTTGATGGAAGTCCTTTGAAAAAAATGAAAATGAAAAAGAGAAGTGAATGAAACAAATGAGTATTCCAAATAATTCGAGTGGAAGGTCAGGATTTGAGTTTTCAAATGAAAATGAAGAAAAAGAACTTGAGAAGATGTAATTATGATTGCAAAAATACTTGAAAAGGTATAAGTCACCAATCCAAATTGGCCATACTTGAACCCTCAGCCCCATTACAAGCCTAAAAGACCCTTGAGATATTGCATTAACTAGGTTGTGTGATGATTGGAAAATATGGGCAAACCTATGGGACGACAAAGCTTGCATGTGTTTCTCTTTTGAGAGAGTGAGATTTGCATTGATTCCTATTACCTTTGTTTATTTTCTTTGTCAGAGCATGAAATTGTTCTTGATGTGAGGGCACTTGAATGGATTTGTTGAAACATGTTCTTGCATTAGAGAAGAAGCTAAAGTGAGCTTGAGCTTGTGTTGAGACTAGCTAGTTATCATTTGAAGCTTTTTGGTCATGATTTAGGGTAACATACTGAGAGTAATCTTTCTATGGCTCTTTTATTTTAGCTCTCATTGAGTACTGTTGTAGACACCCTTATTGAGCTTATTGTGTTCTTGATTTACTTGAAAACAAACAAAAGTTTAAGTTGGGGGTGTTGGTGAGTGGTAGACTAAATTTGTCCTTTTCTAATCAAATGTTGAGGATTTGCAGCTATGAAGGAAATGAGACAAGTCAAGGACTGATGTTTGAAAGAATGGACAAAAATACAAACAGAAGTGCAAAGTGAACCTTATTGATCGCCTAACAAGAAGGACGGATCGCCAAATAAGCATGACCTCACCCAAATTGACAGTGCATAGCACTTGTGTCTACTAAAGAAGGTCGGTAAACTCCAGTAGAAAAGGCGATGCGCCGAGTTAGAACAGCGGTCCTGATGCGCATCGCCCAAAGTGACAATGTGTAAGGCAAGGATTTAATGCTTCAATGACGTACTGAGGTGGTATTCGATGATTCACCGAACATGAAAGGCTGACTCAATCGAGTATACCAACTGAGGTTAAAACACTTGAAGCGTAGAGCATCACAAAGTGAGTTGAGGAGCAAAGGGTGAATTTCTAGTAAAGTTCGGCGAGCCGAAACTAATATCGCCGAGTTGTTTACGAAGTTGATTTTGGGCCAAATTTTGGAAAAGTATAAATAGCCCTAAGGATGTAATTTTTACGAAGAGGCTGAGAGAGTCTTTGAGAGTTAGTTTTTAGTGAGTAGAACATTTTACCCTTGAGAAGAACACTTTTCTAGTTCTTGGGGTTTTATAATTTGAAACTTGAATTTGATAAATTGAAGTTGAATCTCAAGTGGTTTTATTCTTAATTGCTTGATTTCAAGTTACCCATGGTTGCTTTCATGAAAGGTATATTTTTTTACTTTTTGTGGTGGGTGGATAAAACTCCAAGATCTAGGGGTGCTCAAATGGGGTTGGGTGTTGATTTAATATAGTGGGTATTGTGCTATGTTCTGTTTTGTTGTTGTTCATGCATGAATTTGGTCTAATTACCATGGGGTTCACTTAAGGGTTAAGGTTACAAACATAATTCCTACTTTCGATCTCCAGTTGATGCTCGAAAGAGATTAATTAGAGTGGTTAATAAGTTCAATACTAGCAATTTAGGTTTGATGTCTTTGGTTTGTTTGAAAGAGAGTTTATGGGTCAGATCTATTTGCGCCTATTCTTGAAAGAAAGAATAGAGTAAGGTATTTGTTTTTTTTTAGAAATGGCTTATATATGAGACGGAAAGGAGATTCTATGCATAGATGCTTTGAGATCAAAAGATTATTAGCGTCAATGAAGATGACTTAGCCTATTCAAGAGTGTTCATCACTATAGACCAACACAATCACTCCTATGTGACGTCGATTTGCAATCCCCCACCCCTAGATTGCTTGTTAACTCTTGATTTCGTTCAATTTTTTGTTTATTGCGATAATTGAAAACCAAATATTTATATTAAGTTGGTGGTACCATCCACACAATTGTTCTAACTATTATAAATGAGCTAATTTAAAGTTGAAATTCCTTGATTCGGAATTCTCTACGATATATCATTCCCTGTGGGATATGACCCCGACTCTTTGTTGGATTTTTTACTGACTGCGATCGCTCACTCTCTTAAATGGTTTTGGAGGGTGATTTGAGAGTTATCAAGGGTTATTCAAAAACAAAATTAAACCTATTCTATAAATCAAAAACTCAAAATTAAACTAAGTTGAATAGAAATGGGGTGCCTCCCATCAAGAACACAATTTAACGTCGCGGTGTGACGCCGGGTACATCACCCTTTGTGTTTCAACTTTGAGGAAATGAACCTTCTCCCCAACTTTAGATCATATTTACTCTAAAGAGCATGGGAAGTTCAACAGAGAATCAAGCATTTTACCTGATCTCTACACTTTGAAGACTTGAATTTCTTACCAACTTCGAATCATGCTTCCATTTTAGATCGTTGGGAAAGAGTGAAAGGGTCACTAGGCCATGTGAGCATTGAACTTCATAATTCTTTGGCTTCAAGTGAGTGACACTCTCAGTTTCAAATGAACTAAAGTTGCCATATATGATCTTTTTTGCTTTTTCTTGAAACTCTAGTAGTATCCTAGTTATTTTGGCTTCTTAGATTGTTATTGCCTTGGGTTGGTTGAACAAGCTCAAGATATCTTCTATATCCACCTCAAACCTTTCTCTTGTATTGGCTTCAAACAATTCAATTCCGAACATGAGTTGGATCGTCTCATCATACCAAGCAAAGTGCAAGTCGTAAGACACTTCTTCGCTCTTTCCGGCCATTATATAATGAAGAGTTTTCATCCTTACAATTTCTCTCACCTTAGAACTAAGAGTAGCAACTCCAAACTCAAGATCGACCATGCCATAGGACCGATCTATGTGTATTTTTTGAAGCTTTTCCTTTTCTTGGGAGAGTAGGAGTAGGGCTTTCTTTCCCCAACTGAACTTTTCATCCACGACCCTAAGCCTCAATTGACTTATTACATTTGTTTCACCAAAAGGCCATGGGTCGGTAGAGGGCATACCATTCCCAAAGATGTAATGATCATAAAAACCATAGAAACAAAATAAAAGAAATTAAAGACAACAATTGACAATCTAGATAGAAACAAGTAAACTAGAATTCCTAAATCAATTCAATACACCTAGTTATTCCCCGGCAGCGGCGCCGTTTTTGATAACACTCAAATAACTCTTCAAAACCAATCGATAGAATGAGCGGTCATCGTCAATAAAAATACCCAACTAAGGTTCGGGGTCGAATCCCATAGAGAACAATTTATCTGCGTTTGGAAAGATAAAGGCTAACTAGATACTAATTCGAATCTAAATATACAAGGTACACAATAATCAAATAGAAGGAATTTTTTATAACTACACTTTTAACAGGGGTCAAGACAATATCAAGCAAAAGATGTATGGAAATTGGGAGAATTCAAGATTTAATCAACACTCAACGATCCATTGCAATTCAATCCAAGATAAATCAATAATATGTAGGCTTAGTTATTTTAGGTTAATCCTAATCTCCTTTCGGTCTCAGTCATGTAATTCAAAAAAATAACCCACTACCTTAACTTAGACTTATCTTTAGAGAAAGCCTTGCATTCAACAATGAAACCCTAAACTTTCTCATTTTGGTCTCAAATTCAAGCATCAAAGCTATACTTGATTAACACTCTAATTTTCCACTTCACGGATTCTATTTTCAAGCAACAGACAAAGATCGGAAGCTAGGATTGAGCGTGTACTCTAAACCCATAAATTGAAATATGAAAACTAGATCGAACCTATTTCATTAAATCAAATATGGAAACAAGGAATTACAAAAGCAATATAGCACTAAATCAAATACCCAAATATCTTTGTCTATTTCTACCACAAAAGCCCCAATTTCATATACACAATACACCCACATTTCTAGAAATTAAGAACAAGGAAATGAAGAAAGGTAAAAGAAAGTTACTAATATAAAACACAATCTCCAAATCCACAACTGAAATGTGAGGCAACTTGCCTTCAATGTCTCAACCCTAAAATCAAGAATAATGTAAAATCTACTTTTGGATGAGTTTTAATCGCATTATTCTCTCTCTAAAAATTCTTGGATAATGAATAATGCATAATTCTTCACACTAGCCTATTTTATGAATTTGGATTCAATGCTTGAGAATTTCCAATTATGCCCCTATCTAAATAGGCAGGCTTCGCACCAACAACAAGAGACATAAGTTCTCTTAAGCGACCCCAGCCTTTTTGGACCAGTTCGCAAAAGTGAACCCCACATCATCATTTAAGCGGCCAGTTGACTTTGGTTAACTGTTCGCATGAGTGAATCTAAGCTGGCATGTGCGATATCTAGGGCTTGTTTTCTGCTAGATTTTGCTCTTTTTCAGCTTCTACTCCACTTTTGTTCAGCATTTTCTTTCCCAACATCAAAACACCTGAAACAACATAATTCAAAGGATAATTAGCCTCTTTCTCTACTTGAGTGCCACAAAATCACAAGAAAAGAGCCTCAAATGAGTACAAATCCACCACTCTTTAAGACCTAAAATTTGAAGTTGATGATTGGGTTTATTTGAAAATCTCACCTATGAAGGGTGTGATGATGTTTGGAAAGAAATGGAAGCTTAGACCCTGGTATGTGGGACCATATCAAACTTTAAGGCGTATTGGCAAGGTTTTTTATGATTTAGAGTTGCCTAATGATTTAACATCGATACTTCCAGTATTACATGTCTCTTTATTGAAAAGTGTGTTTGCGATCCAATGTCCATTGTGCCTTTAGAAGGTTTGAGATTTAAAGAAAATCTTTTCTATGAAGAGGTTTTGGTTGATATTTTAGACGGTGATGCTTAAAAGTTGATAAATAAATAAGTTGCTTCCGTGAAAGTTTTTTTGAGGAATCAAGTAGTTGAGGGTTCTATTTGGGAGGTCGAATCCAATATGATGTCCCGATAGCTTCATCTTTTTTCCTCTACTCCAGTTCTAGATTAAGGTATTAGTTCCTCATTGTTTATTCTTTCGGATCATACATTTTAATCATTCTCATGTTTCAATATGCATGCTTGCTCATGAGAAACGTGATTTTGATGTTATGATTTAGCTTGGAGTGATTCTCCATGTTTATGTGCATTATGATGAGATTTTCATTCATGTTGGGTTGTTAGTTTCTCTCCTACTCTATTCTTGCTCGCTTTAGTCTCATTCGAGGATGAATGTTCCCAAGGTGGAGATATTGTAATACCTCAGAAATTGGAAAGTCGAGTTGGAAAGAAAAAATACAGAAAATTTTACTGAAGCAGTGGTCCACGAGTCCTATCTACAGACCGTAGGAAGGAAATCATAGACCAAGAGCTGAAGTTTTGGAAAATCAAAATTTCTAAAGTTTGACCTTCGAGTAGCAAGGACAAGCAGTAGGAATTTTAAGGGGTTGTAGATGGCACTTGTAGAACTGAACCAAACTTGGTGAAATTTTGGCCTTCAACTTGGGTTCTACGGAAAGGGTCTTGTGGGAAGTTGAAGGAATTTTGGGTTTCTGAAGTTGAGTTTATGGTTGACCAGTACGGTCTGTAAGTCCACCCATAAGTCACTATGGCAGTTAATTTTTTAGGGTATTTAGGCCTTTTCCTTTGCATTTACTACCTATACTATGTCATTTTGACCCTAAAGTCAAGACCCATAACTACCCTTCCACATTTACTACCTATACTATGTCAAGGCCTTTTCCTTTGCCTTTTCCTTTGCATTTCCTTTGCATTTACTACCCTTCCACATTCATCCTATCTAAATTCTCTCAACTCTCAACGAAGAACACTAGGGTTCAAGCTTCAAGTCTCCTTTTTCCTCCATTGCTTTTCGCCTTTGATCATCAAGGTATATGGGATTTCACCATTTGACTTCATTCATCCAATGGGTCCCACATGATTTTTAAGTTTCCAATTAAATTTCACATAAATTTCTTAGGGGTTCATATGATCTCCATGTATCTTAATTGAAGTTAATTTAATTGTTCGATTTCAATCTTCCGATACATGTTTTTATTAAACTGCATGATTTTCAATTGATTTCTATAATACTCATGCATTATTTATGATTCTGACTATGAATATATGAAGAAACCTATGAAGTTATGAATATGCATTATGAAATTTATGTATCTTCTTATGAAAAAGATGTTTATGAACTAAGGTTTCTTTTGAGATATGCATCATCAAATTGTAAAAGATTTTCTCACATACTTATATAATCAAGACTGGTGAAAGGATTTCTAACATATGCATGAATCATGGTTTAAAGGAACTACTCTTATAAGACTTTATAATTTTGATTGGTATTACGATTATTTGTTTTCCTAATCTTATGTTTTGATAATTGACTTTAGCTATTCTATTTGGATTTAAATTAGCACCAAGAGATCTTTGAGGTGGAGACTAAAATATGGTAGTCTATCATAGAAACCGCTAGTTTCAAACTATGTACCACCGTAGGATTGTCCTAAATGACCTAGCTAATGGATCCACAAATAGCATATAAATGAATGACACATAGTTCTACCTTGGCATTTAGATTCTCCCTTGTCACTGGGGAGTTACATCGGATTCTATATGATAGCTCACATGGTCTATTATTGATTAAAGCTAATATCCCACAAAACAAACTAAAGTTACTTTAAAGGTCTTATGAAGCTTTCATTATGATTTCAGACTCACTTACCATGTTCACCACTTATGATTCTTCTTTCAAATTTTACTATGTTTTAGTTTGATCAAGAATATCATGTTTTCCCTTATTTCTCTTTATGATTATGTCTCATTTTATTATGCATATCCCTCATACTGAGTAAATTTCATGTACTAATGCATACTTGTTCCTACATTATTTTAAAATATAGGTTCAGTGCTTCTTCTCCTCCCGCAAGTTGATTGGTTGATCAGTGAAGATTTGTTGAGTCCTCATATTCTGAGGACTGTGTTATCCTTATTATGTTTTCTTATGTGTTTAGTTTCAGACTTTGTACGTGGTTCATAGGTTACGTCTCAACCACTTTTTTGATGTATATGATTTGCTTGTCAAGTCTATCATTAGAGTTCCGCTTTTATGTCAAACTCTTTTATGGTATGAGACCTATTGCATAATTTCTTCTATTTTATATTATATTATGTTGTATGAATGGCAAGTGGCTTGTGTAGGGCCTATCAGAGTCTTATATATCATGTCACGTCTAGGGTATACTTTGGGTCATGACACATTTAACATTTCAAGTCATACTTTTTCCTTTTTCCCTAATCATTTATCATGCATGCAATACTTGCGAAACAGTTGATAGGCACATATAACATAAACAATAAAACAAACAACCATAACCTACCTTAAAAAATCAAGCATTGGAAACTCTAATGAACCTGAATCTTCCCCCTTTTATGAAATCTAGCTTGTTGTTGATCTAAAATAATTTTAAAAAATAACATAATCAATGAATAGTGGCCTAACCATACCCAAATTATAACTTAATCCATTCACAGGCAACTTTCATTGTTATTTAACCCAATCCTGAGTTTTTCCATCATTAATTTAAGTAAAACAATCCCTTAAAGTCACCCAGCAAGGATTCTAAGGCCTAAGAATCACAATACCAAAGTAGGGAGTGTTTCACTTAACTTGATGGACGAAATTGATGGAAATTGGTTGAAATTTGCCCTTAGTAGCCCCTTCACTTCCCAAAATGTATTTGCAGAATAATGAGTAGTTGAGGAGAATTTTCTGCATAAAGTATGAATAACCCTACTATAGAGGCCCCCACTCGCTTAAGAGACACTGCCACAATGGGATCATCCGCTATAGAAGAAATTAATTCTCGTGCTATAGCAGCGTGACACCCGCAGTACTAGTGACTCACACAGGACAAAAACTCAAAAT
This sequence comes from Solanum etuberosum, assembly GCA_029582245.1. Lineage (NCBI taxonomy): Eukaryota > Viridiplantae > Streptophyta > Magnoliopsida > Solanales > Solanaceae > Solanum > Solanum etuberosum. Next base: position 9,794 of record JAJONR010005669.1, on the reverse strand, counting down.
TTTCCCTAAAAGTCCCCATTGTTGTAACACCTCAGATTTGAGAAAGGCTAGAAATGGGTCAAGTAGGAAACTCACAAGCCAAAAAAGTGGACCATGGAACCCTCCGCAGAGCCCCATAGGGGTCGTGAAGGGTACCACAGTCCATTAAGGGGCTCGGGGTAGGTTTCCAGAACCCGCCCCATCTAGGCATCGCTTTGACAGACACCTAAACGGCCCGTGGTGAGGTTGACGGGCCTTCAAAGTGGTCATCAAGTTGGCCAATCAGAAGGGGTTCTCCCCTAGCCACTGGTCAAGGACCACGGGCATCAAAATGGCCCGTGAAGCTTCACACAGACCTTGAAGTCGTCCGTGAGGGTTTTCATTAGACTTAGAGTTTAGGTAAACTTCAAAGGATCATATCTTTTAGCAAAAAATGAGTTAGGTGGCTCATGACCTATTAAATTAAACATCTCTGAGTCCTCTTTCCAACGCCACCGAATTTTCCTAAATCCAAGCTCGGAGTAAAAAGTTATGCCAAAAATAGTAAAGCCCTGTCAGGTAGGATTTCTTCACGACCCGTTTGACTGGCCGTGGTGATGTTGACAACCCGTTTTGGGCTTCGAGTGACCTAATTCGGCAGTTTTACGTCGGGGGTTGTAGGGTCTTTTCCTAATTGTTTTAACTCAATATTATGTCGTTTTTCCTTCTACCAAAAGCCCTATATAATGATTTTAAACCCCCAAATCACCCAAACTCAATTCATTCCCTTAAATTCTCAAAAGAAGATCAAGCTCCTCCTCTCAAATATTTCTCTCGCTAGAAGTTGAAGAAGAAAGCTAGGATTTCAAGATCAAGCCTCCTAATCCTACATTGCTTCCAAGCTTTTGGCATCAAGGTATGATAGTTTTCATCCATGGAGCCCTTTCCTCCATGGAGTTCCTAAATTCTCCAATTTTCAAGTTAGAAATCTCCAATTGAAATTAGGATTTTCTTCCACGTTATGGGTTCTTTTCAATGTTAATTTATTTGATTGATTTATGAACTTTTATGCATGAATTGAAGTAATTACATGTTTTTAAGTTGATTTCTCATGAACCCATGCATAACCCATATTTTCTAAGCTATGTTGATATAATGTGGGTCTTGAACTATATAAGCTGAATTTATGAAAATATGCATGTCTTCTCTTTATGAAATATATGTAAATGAATTTGAGGATGTTTTGACTTTGAAAACATGATGAAGCTTATGAATTATTGAAAAGAATGCATGTTCATGAAAGTATGTTTATGACTCAAGAAAGCTTATAGATGATATTGTCTATATGTTCTATGAAGCTTAGCCACATGACATGAATGATATCTAGATTTTTCCCTCAATGCTTTTCGGGATATTTTCCTAAATTAGGTCTTGATTAGTATGGTATCCGGATATTCCATCAATGATTATAGGCCACGATTTCAAAACTGTTTCCATTAGTATTAGGGGCATCTCTAGCATGAAGTGAATGACTAAGGGCCTTAAAAGCTATTATAAAAAGATCATGGATGGTGAAAGATTTTCTCATGCATGGTCTAAGAAGCTATCCCATGATAAGACAAGTGGCGACTACCCATGTCTTTTAAAGATAAGATAAGTTAAGATTAATAACTACTCCGTGGGATTTATGCTTAGCACTGAGAGGATATTGAGATGGAAGCTCCACCGTGTTGAGGCCGAGTTTCTAGTAACAATCTCCTTATCCCTTACCTATGTGTCCTCATAGGATGACTGTCTAGATAGACATTAGCTAGTGAATCCACTTTAGCTCGGATTCATGATTCTACCTTGGCAAGTAGGACAATCCTTTGCGGTGTGGGAGACACCGGGGGTCCATGTTATAGCTCGCATGGTCTCTATGTCGGTTAAGGCTACTTCCCGAAATAATGAAATAAGGTTACCTTTAAAGTATCTCTCATGTGTTTTAAAATATGATTTAACTTGCATTGATCAAGATTACGGTTATGTTTTCTAACTCCTTATCTTATGTTTTAACTTGAACTTTGCATATCATGAAACTGTCCTTTTTAGCATGATTTCATATTTTTATGCATTGCTATCATACTTAGTACATTTTTGTACTAACGCATACTCTTGCACATTGTATCACTAATGTAGGGTCCGACGCTTCTATCCCGCATCTTCGTGACTAGGGATCTATTAGTAGAAGATTGAAGATTGGGGAGTTCTCATGTTCCGAGGACTAAGACTTTACTTCATTATGTCTTTACTTTCAGTTTTTGAACTTCATGTACGGGATATGTCCTGAGAACTTCTTATGTACTAGATGGCTTTGAGACGATGTTTTAGATTTCCACTTCGTTTTATAAAACTCTATGTTTTGAAATTTGTCTTTTAAATCTTTTTAAACTCTATTATGTTGTATGATGTATGCTATGTGGCTTGTATAGGGTCTCTCGGGGTCTTGTACACCATGTCATGTCTAGGGTATACTTTGGGTCGTGACAATTGTGCAACACACCTTCAAACCATGATGTTCTAAACTAACCTGTTCACGCTAAGTTCGATATAGGGATTTCTACTCACCTAAATTTGATTCTGAAAAGCCCTAAGGAATGCTTAATGTCTTAGATAATAAAAAAATCAACCCAAGCTTAGATATCATACCCAATCCTTTGCCGAATTTCCCTAGTCCTTAATTACTTTTCTCAGATTTCACTTAAGACTGACCTACCCTAGAATTTCCAAGTTGCTATTCTAAAAGATTACTTACCCACTCTATTCTACCATTGGTTTATCCATAACGAGCGAAATAGGGTAGGGAGAGATTCTTTCTCTTTACTAGAGCCAAGACTATACGAGGAGAGAAAGACTTAAGTCGACTCAAGTGGAAATAATCAGACTGCTTCCATACCTTATCTCAGGTTACCCCTTAGTACGGGTATGGGGCCCTTCGTCAGCAGGGGTTCATTTAGCAAGCAATCTTATTGCTTGAAAGCACACACAACACACGGTAGGAGAGTTCGAGTGCGAAAGCAGTGTACTCATGCCCTTGGGATAAGGTATGCTTTTAGTGCGTTATCTAACTATAAGAGCAGGAGCAGCAAGCACTTACTTTCTTTAAGACGCTAACTTCCACAGCAGCTAAGAATTATCTTAGGTTTTCCGTTAGTGCGCTCCGGAAAGAAGGAGCAAAGGGTTACTAAAGGAGTATGAGTATTGTAAAAATCAAGAAAGGAAGTGAAAAGTCTTCCAAAATTTTTGTTTGAAAAAGGTAAAAGAAGAATAATATATAATTATTTTATTACATTGTTTGCAACAAATTTTAAAGAGAAGAAAAATTATTTATTCTCCTCTGTTCCTATATTAGCCATAATATCTGCGACAGAGTTATCCTTCCTATAGCAATGTTTCACCCGGAAGTTTTCTTTATCTAGGTAGTTGATGATCTACTTGAAATCTCTTCTGATAATCCGAATTCCTTTACTCATGCTTTTGTCCACTTGACTAGAATAATGAAATCAGTCTTGCTATGATTACATTGTCAAGGTGGTTTTCCACACACCATTGTAACCGTTTAAGTAAGGCATTGGACTCGTTATTGTTGTTACTTGAGATCCCGTAATATGAATAAATAGTCATTCTCATGGTTCCATTGTGGTCCCTTAGAATACACCCACCTGTGGCTTCACCATGCTTACCTTGTAAACAACCATCCATGTTTAGCTTAAACATGTTTGTATGTGGCTTCTGCCAAGTAATGAATTTAATATCCAACCTAGGAGTAGCCCCTTCAACCTTGATGCACATGTCATTTATGTTCCCTTTAAAGATAAAGTACTGGAATTGAATATCAAGAATCATAGACATCCACCGAGTGACCCGCTCTTTAATTATAATAGTGTATATATGATTTCTTTCAAATCTGGATAAGCACATGCTCTTCCAAATCTCCCAACACATGATATTGGGTGAGCATTGAATCATCAGAGATTGAATGTCATTTTTTGCTTTGATTAACAACACTGCATCACCATTGACTTGAGAGATCCTTATTGAATCTTGATGCCTAGTAAGCTACTAAAAAAATACCAAAATTGTGATGTATATCTCTCTGCGAGAAGGTGTTGTACATTTTTTTTCATATTCTTCTCTGCAGTGCATTTGGATGGGCGTATCACTAGAAACTTCTTGATCCTATCATCTGTAGCAATACTATTTCTTAATACTTTCATCATAAAAAAATAAATTTTAAAATAAATTTAACATGCCAAATATTTTTGGCACTAATAGTAGGGATTTTACACTTCCGATTTTCTCTTCATGTCCACAATGTATACGGGTTTGGATGATGGTATTAATTATATTATTAAGGATTACCCACCTTATTTTTGTCTCGTTCCACGTCCCCTATTGAATGTAGTCAACCACCTTTATTATTCTTTTAGTTTTTTTGCCTTGAGAAAACATATTAGCAAGGGCCCCTAATCTAGTCAAATTATTCTACCAAAAGGAGACATTAATTCTTCTTATACTCCAGAAAATATTAGGTTCACATACATCTTTGATTTTCATAAATCTTTTCCAAAGATGTAATTGACCATAGGTTCCTTTTCTAGCAACTGGTGAAGCCTCTTACAATATTTGGCCTCCATGAAATTCTTGAGAAGTAACCTTTTAGTTATGAAGTTCCACCAACTCTTGGTAGAATGAGTCATAAAAGCTTTCAATTTTTGTGATTCCAATTCCAACTTCTGAATTGAGGTAGCATAGGTCATCGCAAGTTATTTAGTGATGTTCATTTTTCCCATCTACTTCACCCCAAAAGAATTAGCCATCAAACTATCAAATTTCTTGAATGTAGCTTTGGTAGGCTTAATTACTAAAGATATGAAGTTGGATGTAGGCTAAAACAGATTTAAGCATCACAATTTTACCACATACAGAAAAAGTTTTAGTATGAGTAGGTGGTAATCCACTTGGCCACTCTAGCCACCAGATTACTAAAGTAGCAATCATTTTGTTTTATAGGAAGATAGGACTTCCACAAAAGTTATAGAGAAATAAGTATATGAGAATCCAGTAAAATCCTTGATCTACTTTGTGAGGTGAATAGAAAAGCCTTGATCTACTCTGTGAGGTGAATAGAAGCCTTAGGATGCACCATAAGACCATTTTTTTTCTTGTTAATTAATAACCATATATCTTTTGATACATTCGCAATCTTTCCATCATCATGTCTAAAGAAAGAGGATCACCCCATGAGAACAGAATATTGTTATATGCATAATACATATGAATGGTAGTAGGACCCTTATTATCTGACTAAAAAGGAATGAAGTGACATTTCATCATACTGTTCATCATTTGAGTATGCAATTTAGCTCCTATGACAAATAAGGAGGGTGATAGAGGGTCACCCTGTTTGAAACGCCTAGCTGACCTAAAATAATCATGTCTGGTTCCGTTGATATTAATAGAATACTACTTATTAGACATTCAACTCCAAATCATATGAATCCAAGTATCATTAAAACCAGTTGTCTTAAGACTTCACATAGATAATCTCACGATATTTTACCACAAACTTTACCATGTCTAGTTTTAAGATAACGTTGTCATTAGGTGTAGAGTTATTATATTATGGGTCATCTCCTAAGACAACATGATATATAAATAATAAATTTCCCCTTGATAAGGCTACTTTTGTTAGTAGACACATTTTTTTGTATTAAAGGCTTCAACTTATTGTTTATAAGATTAGAAAGAATCTTACATGAGAAGTTACTAAGGCTAATAGGCCTAAACTCAGTAAACTTTTGAGAGTGTTCAACTTTAGGAATGAGAGTGATGCAAGAGTGAGATCTTTCTGCGCCTTCTTACTCTTAATTTTATCCCCTGTTGTGAAATCCTACTTTTTAGTATCATCATTGACCTTGGTGTTATTATGGTCAGAATGAGTTTTTCGTTGTTCTCTCGTCATATTTCTATTGGTATTGTTTTTCCGTTTTCTATTCACAGAGGTGAAGCCATCTTCAATAGCCTTTTTGTATTCTTTAGCATGTTTCTCTAGTATATCTTGTTGTTGTTTAGCTTTAATCTTTTCATCTTGAGTGTTTTTTCCTCAAGCAATTTCAAAGTGTCCTTGCAACTTGAAATACATAAATAATCAGGCTTGTCTTCATATTCAATCTTAATCCAAACACCATCCTTGGTTCCAACAAGTCTAGTGAATCCCTATCAGATTTTGTCTGGTTGAGGTTTGAGAAGATCTATTTCTACTTTAATCTTTGTCACATTCCCCATTGATTTGGAATAAGTGGCCATGTCCGGTGCTATAGTTGTTCCCATAGATTTTAGTTTCTTGGACACAACATCCCACCTAAACAAGTGCCATGGGAGTTCATGTATTAATATCCACACGGGGGAAATAGTGATTTCTTCTTTCCGTTTCAAATCTGAACTCCAACATCCCACATATGAACAATGTTCTTAAACAAAATATGATGATAATCCACTTTATTGGAAAAATCCAAGTAGACGTGCTTACTGTTGAAGTACGCAACCTATAAAAGTTCTTTTAAATGGTACATTCTAAATTTCCTTTATATCAGGTCTACCTTAGACAAATTTCCCAACACTATTAACTTCCACTCACTAGCCAAAATGACAAAGTAATCATGAGAGGTTACCTGAGTTATCTTTTTGGCTGCTTCATTGAGCTTGGCTCCAACGGTTGTAGCAAAGGAGGGTTGGAGATGACAGGTTCAATAGATTTCTTGGTAATGGAGGTAGAGAATTTATCCTCAATTTTTGTGTTGTATAATGTTGGCATGTTTCAAGTGTTCCAAATTCTTGTTTGCTTTGGCTACTTTGGGTTAATCAAAATTGGTCCAAACTTTGGGATATGGATTGTACGTAATGATTTTGTAGGATTGGGTAGGATTGAGCTATTGGGTGAGTATTGATTTATTTTCTTCACTATCCTATTCTTCTTGAGCAGAGTATTTAGATCCCTGGTCTCCTTCAGAATCGGGAGTGAAAGGGGTTGTGGGGATAGTGGAGTTATTGTTGGCAAAACTATCAATTTCAATGGCTTCTTGGATAGAGATATTACTGTTGCTAGTAGTAATGTGATTATTTTCATGACCGGATTATTTCTTACAGAATTAGATAGGTCTGGGGGCAGGAGTGTGGCTTAGTCCCAAATAGGTCCACTTTTAGCATGAAGAGAGAAGGGAGTGCACTTAATTAAAATTTACTTTTTCACAAGAATAAAAAGCTCGTCTTGAATCAATTTGGGGATGATGGGTGTAGCTAGAAAAAGAGGGAAGAAATGTGCAGCAACCCATTTTAAGGTACCCCAAAAATCCTCTAGTTTTTACACTATTTTTTCATTATTCTTTCCCAAACCAATTTATAAGCCTAAGTATTACTAACATATTTTACAATTTCAATTATACATCCAATTCATCCATGAATGAAAAATTGTAGCTTCATCGGCTTGTACTTTAATCAACGGTTGTTAATTATGTCTTAATTTTTTTTCCTTGTATATTTGATGTAACTCATAATCTCTATTGGTTTAGGAAATCCTTTGTCCTAATAGATTAGGGAAAGGAATATATTATCTTTTTAGGATTGTGAGAACATTTTCCATATAGGTTTGGGACTACTTGGGATATATATATATATATATACTAGTTTTTAACACGTGCGTTGCACGTGATTACCAATTCAGAAAATATATGTTATGATAAATAGTATTGCTTATTTAAGTGAAGATTTGAATAATATGCTTAACACAAAATAATATTGTAGATTATTCTTATTCTGTGAATGTTTAATGTGGATCGTCATATACATTTCTTTTTCACGCGGACCTATGAAGATGGTAAATGAAAAATTTTATTAGTTAAATGCAATAATGTATATATTTATTTCAATTTGATGAGGTTCAATCATGTAATTAGTCGTATCTCACTAAAATTACCTTATAGACGATATTTGTTGTGTATTTTTCTTGTAATCTAACCAGATGTGCTTTGCAAGTGTATTCCACGTTAAATTGTTTAGATGTTATATGAATATGTGGAGAGAACAACTACATTTTGTCTTTTAGAACTATTTTCTATATATTAATTTGTATTTTATACATAGATAGTTATCTGACTGTCCATAGTTAACTCAGAAAGGTTTCCTTTTTTTAATCGGAAAAACTAAAAATTAAAATTAAAGAATATATTCTATCTGTGAAATCATATATATAATCACTTGTTCATCTTACAGCCAACAAATATATAATTCATATACTTGTAAACGATTTTTCAATTTATTCAACCAAACATGATTTGTTAAAGGAAAAATAACAAAACCGTGTTATCACATATATAGGGGCGGTATAATAATATGAAAAATTATTGGTCCAAAATTTAATATAAGGAAATATGAAAGATAGAAATAATTAATGTAATAACAATGAAATTCATAATATTATAACTAAGAATGTAAAAGAGTTTGAATACTGTTTGCAGTACTTAGTAATAACTAAGAGAATTTATAATGTTATAACTAAAGAATTAATGTGCAGTAGCTGAATTTCTAATAAATTTAACACTTACATAAATAAATAGGACTTCTAATTAATGTTACTATTTTTTATAGTTATTAGATTTTAATTTAGTGTAGGGACCAAATGTAAATGTTTATTTCTTTAGGTAATGGAATTGCCTTTAGAATCATGATTATTTCTTTGTCATCAAAGAAGACGACTTGCATCATTCCAAGTAAAGATACCATATAAGCAGGATCTTACAAGCTGGCGGTAGTCCGCACAGCTATCTAGATCTTGTTCATCTGATACACTTAATCTTTCAGGCTGGCGGTAGTCCGCACGACCAGTAAGAGTATAAGAACTGAAATATACAAGAATTTCATATGATTATAATGACTGTATGGAAGGCAATGCCTTTTACTCAAGTAAGGGGCCTGTCAAGAACCTAATACATACTCAGATTGAGCCCATGTGTCTAGCAGTTCTAACTGTGAAAGATTGCGCCCTTTTTCTTCTCTTTAACGGGTTTTGAAGTCACAGCTTGCTAGACGTAGCCACTAAGGCAAAGCTAATCAAAGTAGTACTAGTTCGACTGTACCACCATCTTGAAACCAAGTCAAGAAATCATAGAGAAATTCCTTTATATTTAAATTGAGTCTAGATCTTTCATGGATAAATAAGTGAAGCTTAGTTATTCAACATAGACATGAATCTTCTAGCCGGACATAGTCACGGCTGGGTACGAAGTAAATTACTAATTAAATATAAAACAAGAAAATAAGTACCTTTAGGTTTCCGGAGCTGGAACAGTAGCAAATGGTGAACGTTTATTGCTTGAGAGAGTAATTACAAAGATTTACAAAAGAGAGGAAAATAAACTAAAAAGCTTCTGCCTCTAACTGAAAGAAGCTAGCCTATTTATAGAAAAGAAAAAGAATCTTTGTACAGTAGAATTGGGTCTCATATGGGTCCCTTGCACAGTGTATCTACTGTGTTGACAGTTTATTTACTGTTCTTGTGGGTCCTGGCGGCTATATCTTTATCGGGGGTCTTTCATTTATATTTTTCCTTTAGTTGACGGACCAATTCTTCCACCTGTTGAATCTCCGTATCAGATAACATATGTTCTGATTGTAATAATTGAGCATCTTCTTCTCCAATATCATTGGTACTTGATTCACTTCTCATTGAAGTGTCTGATTTATCAAACTGGTCTAGAGACTGAAGTAAATTTCTTTTTACTTCTTCTAAATATTTATTT